>NCVV01000107.1:3364-115875 GCA_002092955.1 Auricularia auricula-judae
GTTGAGCAGGTCAGAAGTGCGAGGAAGCTGGCAAATCAAAGCAGATGGACATCAGTGATGGATACTGAGCATAGTGAATGCGATTGTGATTAAATTGGAGACGAACAGAGATGTGTACAGCGAGTGGCAAATGGATAACAGATCACAATGATGGATTGGGCAAGACAACGCATGAGAGCCGAGGTCGTGTACATCTCAGTGTTGCTGCTCACTATGATGCTGCTGAGGTGAGTGGGCTCTGAGCAGATCAAAGGAGAAGACAGGGGAGAGGCTGGGATTTACCGATTGATTCAGACTGTGTCACCAGCTTGAGGTTTCGCCACAAGAACATATTACTCAGCTCAGATTCCCCCCTGTGTCATCTAATAGCTCCAAACAAACTTTCAATATACATTTTCAGCTCAGTTTACATCGCAATACTCGATTCCGGCAATTTCCGAAACTTGCGCACGCGCGCTTAATTTTGTGCGCAACTTTCGGAATTTGCCGGTGTAAGCGGCATTGGCAATTCCTGACTGAATCAGACAACATTGAGAAATAGAACTTACATAACCGAGTCTAAGAGCTAAATATATTCTGCAATCTGTGTCCATGGCCTCCATAATGCCCATGTGAGGCTGAATTGAAACCACAACCAATTTTTGCCCCGTATCTCGACAACCAGTGCTCAAATTCTGTGAATGAGGGCCTCTTTCTGCTTCCCCCAGTGTCCCTAATGTGTGTGCTCCATTGCAAGTAATCAAAAGTTTGTATGCTGAGAGACAGGAACTGCTATTGCTCGATATTCACACACTCAGCTGCTGTATAACAAGTTCGCACTCGATGATAGACACCTCCCGATGATGAAAAGTCTGAAATGCGAGAATACTGGGGCTCACCAGCCACTCGTGGATCTGATTCCTGGAGGATATATGTCCATTCTCTGGCTCTCCTGCGCCTTTTATATACACAATCAGCTCCGAATGAAGTCATTATGAGTCACTGAGGTACCCTAGCTATTGAGAGTCCAAAAGCTCTGTTGTGATCCCCGATGGCCACGGCGCTATGCTCGCGTCGATTTTGGGCGGCAACGGAATCTGGATCTGGTACTTGTTGCGGTCGACACTGAGCACATGGCGCCGATGTGGAAGCGCTTGATGCGAGCCCTCTCGCGCCGCACAGCCATGCGAGCGAAGGGCACCAGCAGGTTTTCGGGAACGTCACGAGCGCGGGTAAGTGGATCGGAGCTGCAGCTCGCGCCCCTCCGCGCAGCCGCTGTCATTGGGTGTCGGTCCACGGCCCATTTTGCACAGCCAGCGCGGGGCCGCGGCGCGCTGCACCATCGCAGCTGGATTCGAGCTGAGCGTCGGCGTCCACGCCAAGCGGCTCGTAATTCTTTGCCGTAACGATAACTCGGCCTTTCTCGAGCCGACCCATTTAAAATCGACCCCAGCCTCTGGCCTCCCCCTGCGGCACACAAGTCGTCCCCCTGTCCCGACCCCTTAAAATAGCCGTACACACGCACCCGCGCACCTGGTAGGCCCAGGCGGAACCATTTGAGCAGCGCGGCCGTAAGGTACCCTAGCTATTGAGAGTCCGGTTCTGTACATGAGTAAGATCTGGAGACTGTATCTGGCACCAGCGATAGCAACAGAGCTAGCATTGGCTCCATGCACTCTGGGTTACTTCGCCAGCACAGATATAGCGCTAGGACACAAATAGAACATCTTGGACTTGCTTGACACATGTGTGATTCATCATACCTAATGTGCAGTCTTTGAAGCTAGGCAATGATCCCGTTCGGACTGCTTGGGAGGCTTTGGCATTAGGCAAATGAGCGCAACCACATGGGATCTTTCACTGAGGCAACCATGCAGGTATCATCTCGGCCTTGCCTGCTTCTTCCACCCTTTTGTTTGAAGTGTGCTTACCTGCTCGCAGTGTCACACAGCACCAGGTGCCATCAGTCATAGCCACAGTTCCATTATTTAGCTACAGAATGGCCACTTTTGCCCACACCGGCAAATTCCGAAAGTTGCGCACAAAATTAAGCGCGCGTGCGCAAGTTTCGGAAATTGCCGGAATCGAGTATTGCGATGTAAACTGAGCTGAAAATGTATATTGAAAGTTTGTTTGGAGCTATTAGATGACACAGGGGGGAATCTGAGCTGAGTAATATGTTCTTGTGGCGAAACCTCAAGCTGGTGACACAGTCTGAATCAATCGGTAAATCCCAGCCTCTCCCCTGTCTTCTCCTTTGATCTGCTCAGAGCCCACTCACCTCAGCAGCATCATAGTGAGCAGCAACACTGAGATGTACACGACCTCGGCTCTCATGCGTTGTCTTGCCCAATCCATCATTGTGATCTGTTATCCATTTGCCACTCGCTGTACACATCTCTGTTCGTCTCCAATTTAATCACAATCGCATTCACTATGCTCAGTATCCATCACTGATGTCCATCTGCTTTGATTTGCCAGCTTCCTCGCACTTCTGACCTGCTCAACCTGCATCTGTTTCAACTAATCTGCTATCCTTTGTGTGCATTATCTCACTTAATTATAGAGAATTTGAGTCACTGACTCTGCCTTGGCATATCACAATGGGAGCCTACAAACGTACAAGTTACGACGGGCGGAACTTGTGCAGGGAGTTACGCAGGGAGTTACGCAAGGAGGAAGTTACGCCGGGAGCAAGTTACAACGGGAGGAAGTTACAACGGGACGAAGTTACGCCGGGAGTCCAGTTTTCGGAGGGAAGTTACGCAGGGAGCAAGTTACGACGGGAGTTACGCCGGGAAGTTACGACGGGAGGCACATTTACGGCGGGAGTCACATTTACAAAAGGCCAAACTTACGTGGAAGGAGTTTGAGTTACGTGGAAGGAAATTTTATTACGTGGAAGGAAATTTTATTACGTGGAAGGAATTTGTTACATGGAGGGGGCACGATTTTACGACGGGATTGGCGGGAGCCCGGCGTATTACACCGGGCACAAAAATAAGCCGACGGGGGGCGCCGGATTAAATGCACAGTTTGGACACCATAAACCGAACCTCCAATGGGCTGTCTAGAGTCAGATGTGCGCCTAGGTAATTGGCAGCTATCACAGGCCATGATTGTACATTTGAATTGGTGTAGTGAAGCCACTACATAGCAGTACGTACTGCTACGTTTTGCGTCGATTGCACCCATATGCCACTCCTGTTAGATTTCTTTTGCAGCTTTTCCTACTCGTTTTGGCACATATCCTTATTCTGCAAGCCTCTCCAGATCTCCTGCACCACTTTGGCACCCTCTGACTTCTGTCCTGGGTTGCGGTGTGCTGCTACGATTTTCCTTGATTGCACCTGCATGTTTTGCCTACAGTATAGAGCAGGTCTGTAATGCCCAAAAGTTATACAGGCGTACCTCTGATGCCTAGAAGTCAAAAAGGCATGCCTGTGATGCCTAGAAGTCAGACAGGCATGCCTGTGATGCCTGGCAACTACGCTGACTTGCCTGTGATGCCTATCAAATTTCCAGGCATGTCTGTGATGCCTACTATCCTTGCTGTGATGCCTATGATGCCTAGTCTGCCTGCAGAAACTGAGCATGATCTAGGCATCTCGAGTCATTGCCTGCATAAAGTTGTGATGACTGCCTGATGCCTGAGAGCTGCCTGCCTGATGCCTACATGATGCCCAAGAACTATGTGTGTGATGCCTGTGTGATGCCTGCTTGATGCCAGTGTGATGCCTGCTTGATGCCTGTGTAATGTCCATACAATAGGAATTAGTGCAAATACTCGGTAGCTTCGCTTAGGCTGCCTGGGCTGTGTGCCTAGGCAGCCTTGGAGCTGCCTGAATAGCTAACATTGATAGATGCATTGTTTGAGGTATCTCATCACGCTTCTTGAGCAATCCCCAAACACCTCAGGCATGCCTAGGCATGCCTAGTTGAAAATCATCCTTTAGATCCATCTCCTGATAGGGAGGGTTACATCTAAGAGATCAGTTTTGGGGCAGCCTGTGGTGGAAAGTGCGCACCAATGCGCTCTTTGTCAGGTTTCCTACCACTCCGGCGGACGAGGGCTTAAGCGCAACGTTCGAGATCATCTCGCGCGTTAATCATAGCTGTGTTGATAACCTCGACTTCGAATGGAGCTAGTGAGTCTCACTCTATTCTCTTCCTGGTGTCCCTGTGTTGACCGTCGTGATAGCAAGGATTTCCAAGGCTCACTGTGGGCGAAGAGGGATATTCGTCCCGGAGATGAACTGACTCTGAGTTACTTGAGCGATGCGGACGCACCGAGGGAGACTCGTAGGGCTGAACTCTTCAAGAAGTACCGGTTCAATTGTGATTGCTCGAAATGTAGTTCGGTATAAAGCGACAAATGCCGGAGAAATTATAGCGTAAGTGGTTCGTCGCATAATCGCATGGGGGGTTAGAAAGTACTTACCAATCGAAGTTCGCCCTGTCTTCCTGTCTTCCGTCACCTATTGAGTTCATCGAACGGTATATGGCGTCGGAGTGATGTACACAAATTGATTGCAGTACGGCAGAGAACAAGAATGATTTACGAACCATTGCCAAAATACAAGTGAGAACAGATGACCGAGGGATAAGTCATGATCGATTGGCACTTGTGAGATCTAGTCTCAGGAATCACGGAGAGGACGCCCCAGGTCCTGGGTACGGACGTACAATCCGGCAGCAGGAACGAAGCTACTGCAGCCTCGCGGAAGCAATGCAGTGCTCAAATCGGAGTCTGTGGACATCCCTTCTTGCGGCAACAAAGTGCGCATTGTGTCCCTTACCCTCCCACGTCCATTGTCCAGCCTCTTTGCCCGTAGTATCTGGCGGGCCACGTCGTCGATGACTGAAAATTTTGCTCCGCCCTCGGACGTACTGTCTGAATCTGAAGGACTGTCGCTGGAGACCCTCGCTGCTCTCGAAATAGGCTTCAAGAACCTGTTGATAGAGCTGGATCCAACGACGTATACGCCTGAAGCGCCATTGGTGGCGACGAAGTGCGTACAATCCAACATATGCATTCCCACGCTCACGTCGATTGGAATCGTGAAGGAAACAAAGAAGTCGGGGCACCCCTTCGCCGGTTGGGCGCGCCATTCGCGACTCCGATCTTGCGTTCCCCACTGCAAACGGAGTTCGTATCCCAATTGCGCAACTCGGGACCATGACGGTGAACATGGACGATCTGCAGAAGGCTGAAGATGGTGAGGGCATGCGAGATATCCCGAATGCAGAAGCATCTCTCAAGAGTTTTACAGAATTCCAGTCGCACGAGGCGCGCGGGGTTGAGATGACGGCGCTAATGAGATTTGGCGCGGGCGTGCACTCGTTCGTCATGTGCGATGTGGTCACGCGCGCGTTTCTCCACGCCCATCCATTGTACAACACGCAATTGCGCACAGAGCCGCACGTGTCCGCGTTTCCGTTCAGGCTCGCAGACTTCCTGGGGCGCGGCACCGGGCTCGTCGCGTCGCGTCGCATCAGGGAGGGGGGGTGCATCCTGCGCGAGCCACCCCTGATCATCACGATTTCCCCAATGACCGACGGCCAAATTGACGCCCTTGAGCAGTCTGCCGAGCACGAAATGGACGCCTGCGCGCGCAAGGCGCTGGATGCCCTGTATGATTGCCACGCGGACGATCCCCCCGAGCTTCAGAACCCCGGCGGTCCTCGTCTGAGGAAAGTGCGCACCAATAGTTTTTCGATCATGTTCCCAACCATGCCACTGAACAAGTCCATGGGCGCGACATTCGAAATCATATCGCGCTTCAATCATAGCTGCGCAGCCAACCTCAAGTTCGAATGGAGCTTGTGAGTCTCTTACGACTCGGAGGTGGTATCCTAGTGTTGACAATCGTAATAGCATTGATTTCAGGGGTTCAATCTGGGCGAGAAGAGATATCCATCCTGGGGAAGAACTGACTCTAAATTATTTGACCGATATTCTCTGGGAAGCACCGAGGGAGGCTCGCAGAGAGGAACTCTTCAGGAAGTATAGGTTCCACTGCGCTTGTCTGAAATGTTGTCCAGTGTAAGGCGACGAAGGCTAGGCTGAATTTCAAGTTGTACAATAAAATAGTCCGTTCAGCAGGGAGAACTGAAACTACTTGCAACAGTAGTGTTATCGGTCTCGTGAAGTCTACTGTATCGTCACGAACGGTACTCACTGGAAGCTGTGCACTCACGACGTAGTTCTTATCCCACGGTAGCAGTCCCAACTGGGCGCCTGAAAGCAGTTGAACTGCTTTCAGGCGACTATGCCAGCCATGCCTACGAACCTGGTGCAGTGCGCGATGTTCGAAATTATGTCGCGCATCAATCATAGCTGCGCGGCAAACGTCGGCTTCGGTTGGAACTTGTGAGTCGCAGCATCCTCTGTGGCCCGTGTCGCATGTTGACCGTCATGACAGTATTGACTTCCAGGGCACAATCTCAGCAAAGCGGGACATCCAGTCTGGAGAAGAACTGACTATGACTTACTTGGGCAACGACGAGTTGGACTCACCGAGGGAAGCTCGCAGGGCGGAACTCTTCAGGATGTACAGGTTCCATTGCAGTTGTCTGAGATGCTGTCCAGTGTAAAGCGACGAATGCTGCTCGAGTTGTCCAATAAATAGGTCGTCGATACGTGGACAATTGCAAGCACTCACCTACTAGTGGCGAAATTGAGGATACCTATTCCAGTCAACGTGGTAGCCGTGAGGTGTGCGACAGTCAGGGTCGATGAATGAGGTGCACGCAGCAGAGCCCGCCATGGGTGACGCGGCTAAGGCAGAGGGGGGAAACAAATTGGTTGCAGTATTGTAGAGAACAGGAATGAACGACAGTCCATGCAGACGAGAGCGAGTAAGCGAGCGATAAGGTGGACGATGGAGACGTGTGAGAGAGCCGGGAATGAGAGAGGGAAAGGACACACCAGTTCCCACCGACGTACAAGTACTGACAGACGCAAACAAAGAATGATGGGGAGGATAGGGCATAAGAAATAAATGCAGCCAAACAGACAACACCAGGTCGGAAGCGAGATGAAGCACAGTGGGAATCGGAGAGCGAGAGCGAGATGTGGACGAGATATAAAAAAAGAAGCAACTGCGAATGGGAAAGGTGCACTATGTTCAATGTTCACGACGTTGCCTTCCAGGCGACAAACGCCCGCAACGTTCGGCTGAGCTTGAGCGGCGACGGCGGCAGCGGAACCGGCGCCTGGCTTTTGGACGGATCCTGCGCGTTCCGGCGCGCGTTGGCTTGCTGCTGGATGTAACTCTCCCAGAGCGCGACGCTTTCGTCGAAAGCTTTGCGCTCGGCCGGCGGAGGGTGATCCTTGGGAGCTTGCCAGTTCAGTCTGCTTGCCAAGGAAGTAGCAAGTGAGATATGGTCGTGCATATCCCTGTGATGATGTCGTGCATAAGCAACGCGGACGCGCTGAAGTGAATATTTAACGCACATTTCAAAGCGGTCAATGAGCCGCTCGAGCTCAGCGCGAGTCATCAGCCTCGCTTGACCGCGAGGCGTATAAATCGCCGGCATCTCGCGTGTCATCTCCCCCGGCGGGCCGACGGGAGCAGGCGCGTTGGAAGCGCCACTTCCCGAGCTCGCAGCGGAGGCAGCAGCGGACACGCTCGCGGACGAGGTCAAGTGCATCGAGCTCGGTGCAGCACCGTTCGACGCGTCCTTCCCTGGGTTCGCGATGCCCGCCCAGGCTCCAACGACGACGCTCTGGCTGAGCGTCGCAAACGACGAGCCATGGCGGTCCGACCACCGCTTCGTGCCGTGCGCGCCGGGCGGCAACAGCTCGTCCGTCACGTTGGCCGACGGTCGGCCGATGGGGTCGTCGGTCGCCTTGCCGTTCTTGACCATCCAGTCCCACATGGCCTCCATGCACGCGCGCACCTCCGCCACGCGCAGCGACAGGTGCAGCGGCAGCGTGCCGGGGTCAAAGTTCCACGTCGTGTTGGGCAGCGTGTGCGAGCGCGCGAGCTTGCTGCCCGCCGCGCCGGCAACCGGATATGGCTGCGTTGCAAATGGCGACGATGGTGTCGAGCTCGACGCGGGCGAGACGGGGATGGCGAGTTTCGGCGCTGTGGGCTTTGCCGAAGCGGTGTTGCTCGGCGGATGCACTGGACTCGTGGCAGTCGGAGAGACCGAGACGTGCGTACTGCCATACGTCGTCGTTGGCAGCGGTGGCGGCGCGGATGCCGCAGCAGAAGTCGAGGCTGTCGGCGCAACATTCGGCGGGGGCGTCTTAGAGATAGATGCCGCGCGCAACCGCGGCGGGATAGCGCTCGCTACATTCGCCTCAACCGACTCGTTGCGCGCGGGCGCAATTCGCCCTGAGCGCGAGCGCGACAACTCGCGGCGAGTCGTCACCGGCGAACTAGGCGCCGTATCGCCCTTCGTCGAATCAGACTTGGATGTTGTGTCGCTCCGCGTTGGCTTAGCCGCCGTGTACGGCGGGAACGCAATGTGGACAGGGGCGTGCGATCTATCGCGGTTTAGGTTGTGCGGCCAGATATGATGGATCCCACAGATCCGCCGACTCACCGCACATCGACAAAATGCATGACAAGCATGCTGTTGAGTAGAGACAGCACTTCGAGATTGATCCACCGGTCGGAATGCATGCCGTTGTAGATGCTCTCGAGCTCGGAGTGATCATGGGGGTTCACGAGCGGCTTGCCATGCGAGTTGCCGTTCGCAGTCGTGGCGATTGAACTAGAAGTAAGACGACAGTAAGTTTTGAAAAATCGCTGTATTACCACGAGGAGACTCGCCTTGTGCTCAAGCGCTTATTGGAGGAAGCCGTATCAGGTCGCGCAATGCGCGACGGCCCAGCAACGGCGGGACTCGCCAGGTCGTGCGGCATTGGAAAGTCGGCGGACCCGGGGAAGATTAAGTCTTCCTCGACAATCTGACCGGAGATTAGTAACAGTGCCAACTGTAAACGGGACAGAGTTGAGAGCGTGGGATCCGTACCTCGAAAGCACCACCTTTCTTGAGCACGCGAGTGATTTCCTGAAAGATATCACCGCGATCTATCAGCAACTCTGTGGTCAGCTATGCATTGAGCAACGCACCTCGAGTAGGTAGTCCCACTGAGGATAGGGAGACGAAAAAGGACATGATTAGCATTCAATTCAGTCATCGATAGATTGCCGAGAGACTGGCGCCGAAGGAAGCCGGGTGTAACGTATAATCCCGGCACGCTCAAGCGCATGGTTCGACATGTTTGACACACCTTGGTTTCCGGCACGCCACGTGCTATCCTCCGGACGTGCCTGTCGATTGAGACAGCTGTCAGGCACTGGCAGTATGACCTGGGGAAGACAGGAACGCACACAAAGTCGAACTCTTCATCATCGAATGGAAGGCGTTCAAGGCTGCACGGTTGCAGGGAAAATAAGCGTCAGGGTAAGAGATGGCGACGACGATCAGAAGCACGACGAACAAGTTTGCTAGGACCCATTTTACACGTGGTGCGATGTCTGAGCCAAGGAGGTGCAAGTCCGGCTGGAGGGGAACGATGTCGAGGCCTGGACGTTGCGCACAGAGATGGAGCTAGTGAGCGAGATTGATAGGGGTTGATGGCAGCGCGGTGCTCACCCACGAATCGCGTATCCTGTGCACAAGAGAGAGAGAGACGTCACGCGTCAACAACCGTGAAATTTCTGTGCAACCCTACACACCTTCCAGAGCCGCGCACAGTCCATGACCCATGTGCCTGTGCCTGCACAGAGTGCATTAGCGTACAGCAGTCGCGGCAGCAATCCGGGAGTGCTCACCACATCCCAAGTCCAGACTTGAAAGCCGGGATGGCATGTACGTTAGAGACCGTAACCGGGCGTCTGCGGGCGAGACGTACACTTTCTTGGGGGGAGTTTTGAAGTCGTGCCAGGTGACGCTGCCGCAGAGCTCGCGGAAGAACTCGTTCTCCCAGACATCGCTAGCGGGTGTAAAAATTGTGCTAGGCCAAAAGCGGGAATTAGCAGCTCACTGGTCGAGCACGGCGCGGTCGTAGTTGCGCGGGTACGGGAGGTCGGCGGGGGGACAGCGGACGCCGCTTCGTTTCATGAAGGCCGAGTCCCGTTGCGAGGAGGAGTTGGAGGAGCGAGACTGGCGGAGTTGGACCAGCCCGTCGCCGTCGGCTGTCGACGGCCGGCTCTTGCGCTCCTGCATTGCGAGCGCGACGAGCGGTATGGGCAACGGCACGCTCGGCGCGCCCGCGCCAGGCCCGTGCTGGTGCTGGTGCTGGTCCGCGGTCATGCTGCGGCGCGGGTCGCGCGCCGGGCGCAGCGGCAGGCCTGAGGGCATCGTCGACTCGTGCGGCAGCTCCCTGCTCTTGTTGAGCGCGAGCAGGCTGAGAGCGAGCGAGCTGGTGCGGCGGCGCGACTTTCCGGGCGGCGACGGGGTTGAAGGATCAGTCGCGCCTGGCGGAGTCGAAGCCGGCATGACCGCTGGAAAGGGGGATCGGAGCGGGTCCATCGAAGGACCTGCCCCAGTCTAAGCCTACTATGCTCTCGCACAGAAGGGGAGCGACAGCGACAGACGGGCGCAAAAGGCAAACGCAAATCCGCCTGGCCACAAATATACAGCCTCAGCAATTTCGATAATCTCTCACACATCATCCCTGGCTCAATATACTCCCCGGCTCCTTCCTCCGCTCCTCCTCTGACCCGCCCATCGTTAACCATCTCTGTCAACTCATCGATTGCAGCTCAGTGTTTGCTTCATTCAACCTTTCCAACTGTCTGCGGAGCGTCACTCGAGTCTCTCCGGCTAGCTCGACGGTTTCCCGACCGGTCAGCCGAGGCCCGGCCGACATTTGCTTTTTCCGTTCCTTGATGCACCAGCTCACTCGCCGAATCCAGCGCAGTTGGCTTTCCCAGCGCTCCCATTGCTTTCGTTCAGTGTGTTCTGTCGGCTCAACGCCACCAAAACTAACCGACGCAGTGTAATTTCCCCGCAACGCTTCGGCGCGCTTCGCGGCAGCCTGATTGATGATGTAGGTGTCAAAGTTTATTCGGTCGTCAATTCGAAGACGTACAACGTCGTATTTGGTCCATGTGATAATCTCTCGCGCTCTCAACCATGTCCCGATGCTTTGTCACTTCCGCGCGCGGGAATGGAGCTGCATCCCGCACGCACTGGCCTGCCTGCACAGGACACCAATACCCGCCTTTCCGTTGTTTTCCCATGACCTCCGACTTTGGCCGGCAGCCGTCTGGACCTGACGACTTGGAACTGTTTTAACTGGCAGCTGCATGTGACTCCGTTCTCGGTGCGGCATACTAGTCCTGACGGGGAAGCTGACATCTTGACAGAAGCTGACATAACGTGATGGTGCTCATTTCTGCCTCTCCCCCTTACTCTGAACCCTCAGGAAAAATATGGTAGCTTTTATAGGGTCTTAAAAACCTATTGCTCAAGAAATTATAGGTGTATGTACATTTAGACCAGAGCAATAAACGGCATCAACTGCCCAGTTGGGTTGATGTGGCATTGATTCCATGGTGTAGCTCATGGAGTAAGTCCCTTGGGCTTGAGACTTCCCAGGGTAAATTCAGAACATCAATAAAGCCTTAAATTAATTTCTCCGGAAGTCCTGGTGAAAGGGACGGTGAACAATGGAGTTAGATGACGGCCTTCGGAGCCTTGTCAGCTTCCCTATCGAACACCCGGCATCGGTCCTCYTCCAYGGTTTTCCCCTCAAAAAAATBGAGCTCTTCRGTAAAYATGTTCTCATWGAKGGMATAATAAACCTATGACAAGCCGAGGGCAGAGCAGCAACGGGAATGTAGTGAGATCAAAATGTGTCAGCTTCCCCGTCAGGACTAGTACCTCTGGGGACTCGAACGATGGCTGCATCTCGGTCTGCAATTCTCCAGGTTCCCAAACAGTTTAATGCTTCCCCGCTTTCAAGCTTCGTATTGATGCTCCGATGGGGAACCGAGCTTTCGCCTTGAGACTCTGGTAACCCGATTCTGCACGCCTCGCTGTCCCTCGGCACAGCCAAATTCTCGCCTTTTGTAACTGCTCTAGAGACGTCCACGACAACGAACGTAGCCATACAACATTGAACTGGAGCAACACAGCGACGTCTACAGCAAGAGAGAAGATATGAACAAGAAAACGGAGATGTCCACGAGACGGAGCCACAGCCATCCAATACCGAAAAACATGACAGTCCCTTTCCCGAGGGCGAGCCTCACTCCCGGATTTGTTGTTGGCAATCGAGCCACAGCGCAGAACGAGGTATTTTGTAAACCACCGCAAGACGGCGACCAGCGCAAAGCTACCTTGTAGTGAAGAACACCAACCTGGTGTCAAACACTAAAAGATAGCTTCGCGATGCGCGTCTTCCTGTTGCCCACAAAATCCCATGGTCCATCCTGTGGCACTCTCATGCAACCGACTCGCCAGTCCGGTGCCCTCCGGAAGCGTGCACCTCATCTCGGCGACTGGCATCAATTCTCCCAGGCTGCATGACCTCTTTTGTGCCTCGCGCAGGCGCAGACGCTAGGAGCCGCCGAATTGTATCGGCGAACTCCCTCCAGCGCTGCTGTGCCCACGCGCCAAGCTCGGTTAGTTTGTCGCCGTACAAGACAGCAACAAACGCAACCAGCAATAAGGTAGAGGCAAGTGCTGCTCTATGGTAGACAATGCATATCACAAATACGAGAAGCCCGCCACCGCAGGCGCAACAAACGGCTGGGACTCGGAGCAGAGTCTGTGATCGGAAGCTGTGTCAGCAACTGTGGAGACGGAGATATAGAAAAAATTGTCTGTACTATGTATCTGCGATGCGCAGGCAGCTCATGATGCCTCCTCATCTAGAGAGTAAGGCAGAATGCGCTGACAGAAGCCACGATAGCGACGACTTGAACGCTGGTGACCAGCACCTTGATGGCAGTGGCGATGGCGGCCGACCTCCCATCTGCGCTCGCCATCATCTCATTGCCGAACCTGAGATCCTGTGTCAGTTTCTCTCAGGAAGCACGGGCCTACGTTTTTACGAGAGAATTCCTATGGCCTGGACGTAGAGGTGTTTCAGCCTAGAAGTTCATGCTACTTCCCGAACACTACCATTGCGGCAAAATATCTCAGCTGCTCAATCTCAGCTGCCCTCTCTGGATTATGGGCGTGCAAAACGATTGATAGGCATTGCGCCAAGAGCAGCCATGAAAGCCAGCGTTGTGAAGTAGAAGGCGGGATGCAGGGGTTACCAACTTAGCAGTCGGGTACCACTATAAGGCTTTCCGTCATCTCAGCCACACGCTTCAATAGCAAATGGGTGAACATTTTCCGTCGGATTTTGAAAAGTCCCGGGATTTGCAAAGTGAGGTGAGGGCCTGCTATTGCCGGTATTGTACAGCCCGATAGCTCAAGTCCTTCATGTTTAGCGTAAATGGCCAGCCTACATCGCAAAGAGCGCCATTTACCAACTCAACTGAGATGGCAATTCCTCATCCTCGTGTTTGCTAACAATGGGATCAAGTCAGCCAAGTGTTGCTCACTCAGGAAATTTACCGCAGATCCAGCGGTTCTACCTGTCTGAGATGTATTGTACTATTTGAGATCTGCGTAGGGCTTGGTCTGAAATTTCCACGGGAAATAAGAGGCGTTGACAGCTGTCAGGACGGAGACTTGGCCGATACATCCGGTACGTTCCACGCAAGACTCAATGTTAAAAGTTAATTTGAGCAAGGCTCCGAGAAACTCACTGCCATTCCCAACGGTCGCAGCTTTGAAGGCCGCGGGGCAACGAAGACGAAGCATCCGCATTTGACCGGACTTAGCGGCCGACGAAGCGTTGGTTGCTGCCAAATGGAGTTGTCCTCGCCGTTAAGGCTCTGAGCCGGCGCCGTCGCTTGAGACGCCGAAAGACCACACAGAGCGGGGCGCAGATAAACGAGAGAAAGCTGCATAATGAGCTGAATATCGCGCCAAAGATCTTCTTGGACGAGAGAGCCCCTTACGCGGCAGGAGCGCGGTTGCGAGTACTGGCCTATTGACATCCATACAGCGAACTCTTGAAAAAGGACAAGCACCCATTCAATGTTCCCCGCAAACCTGAGTCCCTGCATTGCCATGACACAACATGCACATCGATCTGCGCGATTCTGCCTTTTATGTCGTTTGTCTGCGAGACGTCATTCGCCAGCACTTGACGTCAACGACATGAGCAGCGGACCAGATCGGAACGAGCACGAGAGAACAGCGGGCCAAGTCCGAGACGCGTGCAACGCATTCCCACATTAACTGGAGATCTGTTCTGGTTGTGCGCGCTCTATTCCTGTGCGGCGGGAGAAGGGGGGAAGGCGCTGGGCTAGATGCGGTCCAGGTGCGGGTGCAGAGCTCGGCAGGGGTCCGGGCTCGAGGAGCGGAGGAGCAAAGCGCGCCAGAAACCGTCTGGCTCCGCCGGTGTCGGGGTGTGAGAAACGATCAGACTGAGACTGATGGAGGATGGGATGAAGATGATGAAGGGATGAGCGGGAAGAGCCGTCGTGTATCTTGACCTCAGTCCTTCGTCATCGGAGCGACCGACATGGGTGAGCTAATAGCGCCCGCGCGGCGACGATTGGCCCCTCGGCAGGACAGTAAGTGTCTGACGTCTTGTCCGCTTTTTTGCCTCCGTCCCGGCCCTCGCTCCCCTCGTCTTATCCCGTCCGCGCCGCTTTTTTCTTCCCCTTCGTTCCACACTCACCACCGCGGACGATGTCGAGCTCAGAGTCGCCCTCCAGCCCGAGCTCGCCGTCGTCCACGCCGACCTCAAGAAGTACGGCCTCCTCTTCGTCGTCGTCCTCCTCGTCCTCCACACCCCGCACGACCCCTTCTGACACGACCCGTTCTTCCCCTCCAGCGACGACCCCGCCGGCCAGCAGCACGCCCCCGACGACGACCCCGCCAGACGAGCCGTCGTCCACGGACCAGCCGCCGACGACGACTCCACCCGATGACGATACTACCACTCCACCGCCCAATGGCAATACTTCCCCCACCACCACCCCGCCGCCAACGACGACGACAGAGTTCACGCAGACAACGACGCTGCCCAATGGCCAGGTCACGCAGATCATCACGACCGTCGTCATCCTGCCCGGCGGCCAGTCGACCGTGACGTCCATCGTCACAGATGGCGGCGACCCCAATCAATCGTCAGTATATTTTGTTTTTATCCTTCACACAACGTGAAACCTGAACGCTTAGCGGCAGTGGCGGCGGCGGCGGCGGCGGCGGCTCCGACCACACAGGCACCATCGTCGGCGCGACGGTCGGCGGCGTGATCGCCGTGGCCGTCGTGCTGCTGCTCTGGTTCGTCGTCGCGCGCAAGCGGCGCGACCGCGCGCACAAGGCGTTCGACGGCGACATCTTCAACCCGGACCACACGCTGCGCGGGCCCAACTTCGACCTGGGCGGCCCGCCGGCGCCCGAGACGATCCCCGTGCCGTACACGTTCGACGACGACCCGCACGTCATGCGCGAGGCCGGCCCCCCCGGCGTGTACCCGCAGCAGGCGTACTACGCGCCCTCGGACGTCTCGAACACCACGCCCGGCATGGCCGGCCTCGGCGCGGCGGGCCTCGTGGGCGCGTACGCGGCGCAGCCCCACTACAACCAGACCGGCTACCCGACGTCCGACACCGCGTCGTCCTCCGCCGGCGACCGCTCGTCGCAGCCGCTGATGCCGCTGGGCGCGGGCCGCACGTCGCCCGCGAGCGCGGTGCCGCTGACCGGCCGCGCGGCCAAGGAGCGCGAGGCGTTCGCGCGCACGAACGCCCAGCGCGCGAGCATCCCGCCCGGCGCCGGGCCGGCGTATCTCGGCCACCCCGCGAGCACCAGCGGCCCGCCGAGCGCGCCGAGCCAGTACTCCAGCGACGGCTCGCACTCGCACTCGCACTCGGCCTCGCCGCACCCGTACAGCCCGACGCGCCAGAGCTTCGCGGTCGCCAACCCCGATGGCCCGCCACTGCCGAATCCGTACGATCAGCCGGTGCTCGTGCACCAGGACGCCGGGCGCGTGCCGCAGTCGCCGGCCGCGCCGGAGCCCGAGCCCGAGGAGGAGCGCGAGATCCCGCCGACGTACGACTCCATACCGCTCGACGAGGACGCGCGGCGGCGGTTCAGCGGCCCTGCGGCCGTGCCGCTGCCGTCCAGCCAGCACGGGCACTCCGAGTCGACGTCGTAGCGCGTGCGGACCGACACTGTGAACAGTTTTCTCTCTCCATATCATCGTGTGTACCCCGTTGCTCGCTACTTTGCTTATCGTCAATGGGTCGTTAATTCGTTGCGCGCGCTTTAGGGGTGCATCGGTCTGGTCTGGTTTGGTTTGGTCGGATCTCACATTTTTCTCGCCCGTCTTCTCGCACATCCTTCTCCCCCACCCCCCTTCGTCTGCAAAATCGCATGGACGATCCTACTCTCACCCCCCACCCCCACCCCACCGATCGCATTCATTCATTCCTCCCTTGCAGTATTTCTTCTCTTCTCTACAGTATGATTTAACTCGCCCCGGCGACTCCTATCGTAATTGGCCACGACCTGTTTATGAACCTGATGCGATTGATTGTTTGTTGGTGCGCTGTTGTACGATACTTACCTTGCTCTGAGTGTAGAGGAATGCCACTGGTTTTCGGTGATCATTCAGTTTGACAGTTGGCGGTTCGATGCTTGGAGGTGCTGCTCCAGTTTGGATACGTATCGACTCGGATGGCGTTTCATTCTGTCTTCTGTCTGTCGCAGGCCTAGCCTGAGGTACGTTCACGGCTTCTTGCACCACGGTCGAATAGGTTCACAAATACATAAGGTCCACTGAAGCAGTCCTCAGATCTCAGACAGGGTTTATTTATTTTATGTCAGTGGCAAATTCAAGTTGACGATCCACAGGGGGTTCTTCTGACGCGCCTTCTCCCGGCTCTCCCTGCCGCCTTTCCCTCTCCCTTTCCTCTTTTTGCGTGCCCTCGTCAATCAAATGGGTCTTGAGCAACACGTACGTACCGCGGGAGACTTGCCGGACCAGACTTCCAAAAGCGTGGTCCGATGTGAAGCCATGTCTCATACCTAGTACCAGAAACTGTAGTGTCAGTAGAATGCGGATGAGTCGTGCCCGCCTGCATCGCCCACATGAGTTTCATAATCGCGCACACAAAAGCAAAGCCTCATGCTTTTCTCATTCAAAGCACCAGTACCAGTTCACTGCTATAGTATACACATACAAGATACACGTTACACTTTTGGTGTCACAATCGCCGCGCCCGTCTCACTCTCAGGCGTTCCCAGCCTCAACCTCGGGCGCCATGATAAGGTCGTCGAGCTCGCCCTCCTTCTCCTCGTCAAACGTGCTCTCCAACTTGCTGTTCGCCTTGTGCTTCGCGGAGCGCGAGCGCGTCTCGGCCACATCGCCGTCATGCTCGGTCTTGCTGTGCGACTGCGCGCTGCTCGACTTGGGCTTGCTATTGCTGCCCGAGGTCTTGCCAGTGCTCGTGGCGACCCGGCGCTTCTTCGGCTTGAACGAATCCTACATTGCAAAGCGATGTGCTCAGCAGGTGCCGACAACCAAGTCGGAGCAGCGAAAAATGCCGACTCACCTCGTACACCTTGAAAAAGTCCGTAATCTCCTGCCCGCGGTGCCCGAAGATCTTCTGGAACGCGATGTTGGACGTGTAGTTCGTCTTGCCCTCGCGCACGAGCGAGTAGTACTCGAGCAGATACTCCTTCTCGGCTATTCATCGCGATCGTTAGCCACGCTGATGACCTCTCAACCAACACGGCGTCGGGCCGTATGCTCACCCTCGTCCACCTCGTCGCCCTGGTCTGACGACAGAATTTTCTTGGCCTGCTCCTCGGTGATCGGCTGGAACTCCATTTTCGTGCCCAGCGCCTGCGACGCGGCCTCCGCGATCTCCTCGCCCGCGAACATGCCGGCGCCTATGTATGCGGAAGGTGATTTTAGAGACTTCCTTCGTGGGCTGCGGCATGCGGAGTCGAAACGAAGCGCACCTGTCGCGACGATCATCTGCCCGCGCACGTTGTCGTCTAGCCCATGCTCGCCATACGACGTCAGGACGTGCGCGCAAAGCTGCGCGACGTCGCCGAGCGCAATCTAGCGTGACGACAGCGAGGTCAGCCAACTTCGTGTGAGACTGAACGCCTGCCAGTACATACCGGAGCGAATTTATGGTTCTTGCCGATGGGGATGGGCAGCTTGCCCTCGCCCTGCGCCTGCTTGGAGTACAGCAGCAGGTTCTCCGCGTAGAAGCCCGCGCGGATGATGCACGGCGAGTGGCCCGTCATCTCGGTCTCCGGGAGGCCCTTGGGCTGCATGGCGAGCACCTCGAGGTCGATGAACTCGCGCAGGCGCGGCTGCCTGTCGCGCTCGGCGTAGTCGCAGCCCGCGGAGGAGAGGAAGACGAGGTTCTGCACCGACTTGGCCTTCTTGGCCGCCTCGAGCAGCGTCCGCGTGATCTTTGCCTTGTCCTGCAAGTTTTTCTTTCGTCAGTCATTCATGGGGGTGAGACCCGGAGCCAGACGCACCTTGCGCGCGGGCGGGATGAGCAGGCAGGTGTCGACGCTCTCCATGCCCTTGACGAGCGCCTTCTCGTCCTTGGGGTCGTACACCAGGACCTGCTTCAGCCCGGGCACGCCGTCGACCTCCATGAACTCGTCCAGACTCTGCTTCGCCTCGTCCGAGAACACCAGCGCCGACAGCGACGTGTACTTGGCCGAGTAGGTGTCGTCGGTGAGCAGCAGCTCGACGACCAGGCGGCCCGTCTGGCCCTCCGCGGCCGTGACGAGGATATGGCGCTCCGGGAGCTGCAGCTGCTCCTGCTCGTGCTCCTTCTTGTGCTGGCCGTTCTTCGCGCTGCCGTTGCCGTTCTTCAAGTTGCCGTTCTTGGCCTCGCCGTTGGCTGAGCGTTTGGGTGCCATCTTTGCCGCGCGCACGTGTGGAGTGGAAAGGGGTCCAAGAAGCGGTTTCGGAAGTCCAGAGTCCGCGGCGGGGCATACAGTATATGAGGCGGCGGGACTCTATGGCGGCGTCATCCTATGACGCGGAATGACGCTGGTGGCGGCGGGCAAGCGCAGCGGGGCCGGGAGCTCGGCGTTTACAAGACGAATCCCGCAGCCTCCTCGTTGATTTCCGCTTCGAATATTGCGTTTTGCATGAGACGTCGTGCTCACCCTGCGCAATGCGATTCGAGATGCTGGTGATCAGGCTAGCCGTATTTGGGCTTGCGGATCCCTTCTTGCAGCTTCATCAAAATCCGAAGCCCCGGACCCTGAGTTTGGCGCCGCGACGTCGGACCGGGAGCAACGAAAATCGTCGAGCTTGGCAGACTATGGCAATGGCAGGCATATACAGTAAGATACACAGAAAAATAACAAAAGGAATCATCTACTCTCCTCCTCAGACTCAGATTCAGACTCGACATCACTATACCACTCCACGTCCTCCGGGCGGGGGTGCAACGGCTGCGCGAGAACAGCATCCGCGATGCCGTCGCTCGTCTCCCACAACCGCCTCGCCAGCAGACCGTCCGCCGCCTCCCTGCTCCTCACACTCCCGACAACGCCCCCGCGCTTCCCCCGCACGACATACGCCCCGCGGAACTCCACCTTCGCGCGGACGTCCGGCGCGGTGGCGCACCACAGCGCGAGCTTCGCGCCCTCCGCGGGGCTCTTGCTGAAGAGCCACGCGAGGCCCGCCGCGAGCGGGCCCGCGACGGCGCCCAGCGCGCGTAGGCGTGCGAGGGCCGCGGGCGTCTTGACGGGCCCCGGGTCGATCGCCAGTGCTACTGCTGTGGAGGATGCGCGCGTGAAGTGCGATTGCAGCTCGCGCGCAAAGAGGATCATCGCGAGTTTGCTGCGGGCTGTTGGGTATTGATTATTCGATGATGTGCGGGGGTGTGGGGGAATGGACTGACCGTGCCGGCGGAACATCGACGCCTGGCTGTCGATCGAGTGCACTTTCCCGTCGTGCGAGAGCGGGTGGTTGATTTCCTCGACCGTGAGGAAGCTGCCGCCTGGAGGAGCAAGTCGGTGTATGACTGACGAGACCTTTGCATGGACAAATGATGAGAAACATTGTCGCGGTTGAGCATTGCACGCACCATGATCACCCGCACGTCCGCCGTTCGGGAAGTCGTCACGAGCGTTTGTATGAGTGTCCGCGTGAAGGCGAATGGGGCAAGGTAGCTGAGCAACATGGGCGTTAATCGAACGCACCGTGCAGAACGGGAGACTCACTTGACCGCCATGGTATCCTCAATCCCTTCCTCAGTAAGTTCAAAAGGATGCGCCATTCTACATCCATCCATCCATCCATCCATCAGCCTTACACCTCCAATCACACCTAAAGCAACCTACATCGCAGCATTATGTACTGCACAGCGTCAGCTTCATCCCCTGCTCCTCCACACCGTGACCAAAACGCACTGAGGATATGCAGCTCCGTCTCGCGCTCCAGAAACTCCTCCGCGGCGGCCTGCGCGGACGCCAGCGAGCGCAGGTCGAGCTGCAGCGGCAGCAGCCGCCCGCAGTCCGCGTCCTCGCGCTCGAGCTGCGCGATCGCCGCGCGCGCGGCGAGCTCGGTGCGCGCGGCGACGTACACGCGCGCGCCGCGCCGCGCGAGGTGCCGCGCGATGTGCATGCCCATGCCGCGCCTGCGCTGGCGGCGTCAGCATCGAGTCCGGAGTTTCGCGCAAGGTAGGAGGAGGAGGGGGAGGAAGATGAGACATACGTTGCGCCGGTGACGACGGCGACCTTGCCGTCGAGCGCGCCGATGTCCGTCTTCGGGTCGAACTTCATCCCACGCGAGAGCGAGAGCGAGAGCAAGAGCGGAGCGGGAAGAGAGGCCGAGGACGCGCTGCATTGGCGTTGGCGAGAGGTTTAAGTTGGCGGCGGGCGCATTAATGGGGTGCGCTTGCGCGACAGGCGGACTAGCGCGCCGCGGTCTTGTACTGTATTACGGTCATAATGCAGCTGCATAACCAGCGGGCGGGACGGCGCTCAAATCTTCGGACTCGGAGCGCGTTGTCTGCATCGCAGAGGCCTGGATGCGCAACGCTGTGTGCGCGAAGACAAGAGAAGAGTCACCGCAGCCGCGACTGAAGCTTGAAGCTTGAAGTCCGACTCTCTTGCTCATACTCCCATGTCGCTGCCCTCTTCTATACTAGTAACCTCTCGGCCACTCGAACTCAAGCTTCATCATGACCAGCTTTAAGGAATTCCAAGGAACTCTTCCGACTGCTGCATTCCCGCGCTCAGAAGTTGCTACTTGTGATCCCTATAGTGTGTGACAGCCAAGTACGACAAGTCGCAATTTCACTCTGGGAGACTAGAGATTTTGGCTTACTTACTTATTTTCTTACTATTGTATATYAAAATTTAAGTATCATAATATTCGGAGGTATTTTGCGGTGCGCGGCGAAATTTGAGCCAAATTCGGCCGTTCGGAGCCTGATTTGAKTCCGATATCGGTTATCTCCGAATGGTGCGCGGCAAAATCGGCTGCTGCAAACGGTAATTCGATAAATTACAAAAGTTACGCCGATAGGTCTCTTTGGAATGATTACCAGAGCTTATCCCTGCAGTTTGAGAGGTTTAGGGTAAAATTTCGGGGTGCTGAAACAGTTGCAAGGTCGGCTCACKCCGTTTGATGTAATCAGCTGTCACACACCATACGGCCGTCGCGCACACTCAGCAGCAAAGGCATCTATATACCCCAATTCGCGCCTCTGGGAAGGGCACGAAGGCCCTTGACCCTAGTCAATGTAACGGCTTGCGCGTGTCCGCAGAATCTCGCACAGGAAAGAATTTCAAATTCTCCGAGCAGTCTGCGAAACTCTGAACTACTTTATGGGGTATGCGGGACCCACGGACCAATTAGCCCATAAGGTAGTTCAGGTTTTTGCAAACGCTCGCAAAGTTACCAACAGTTCCTTCGTGTGCTGCCAGTGACTGGATCGATATCGACAGCGGGTTCTCCCAGGTTCTCCCTTGACGTTCTCCCAGGTTCTCCCTTGACATGGCCCTCGCGCTGAAGTTGTATCAGGCCTTTTGACTCGAGTATCTGCGTCCTCTGGACTGGAAGTTGAGGACCAGCTTGTTCTTCTTGCTTCAGCTGTAGGCCTCCACTGGCAGCGTAGAGTCTACACCGCTCTTAAAGACACCGGCCGTGATTTATCCTTTCGCTGCCCCCCGCTATGGCTTTTGACACAAACTTCACGTAGAGCAGTGAGGGCACTTCTTTTCCAGGAGCGCAAGTGCAAGATAATCCAACAATTAGGCCACGACTCCAACCGCCCAGCCGGCGTCGTGCCGCGTGGTAGATCGAGAACACGCTAAAATCTGTCGGAGTTCCTCCGCGACAAAGCCATTTCTTCTTTCCAACCACGACCTCCCCCGACCCACAGTCATTCTTGCAGCCCTCGCAGCCGTCAGTCCCCTCAAGCGCAGTAATGCCCATCACCGCCGACAAGCAGGTCATCATCGGTGTTCTTAAACACCAGGGTGAGCTGCTCGACGACTACCTACAGCCACAAGCCTGTTACCGATGCCTCTTATTCGCCTTGGAGGCCTTATGTTGTGATACCTCCATCCTCTACTCTGCCAGGTCTTTGTGCCATGCTTTCTGGGACGCATGTGTCCGCGTGCTCACGGCACCACGCACCGAGGCCGACATCGACATTCTACGCTCTCAAATCGCTAATAACGTCGCCAAATGCTGCTACAAACGCCAACATACCCTCAAGCTTTCCCCTGGAACTGACCCGGTGCACCTATTCATCATGGCACTATATAACCTGCTCCGTGACGGCCTCCTCCCAACCACCCAAGGGCACGGCATCCTCCACGGGAAGGACCCCAAGAAGATGTTCGTGAATAGCCGACTCTGGCCAGTGCGTCCGAACGACTTCGTCCCCTTCGGCCAGCGCCAGTCCGCCGAGGCCCACGTTCGCTGGTGCTGCGAGCTCTTCGCCGCGAGCAGCATGCGCACTCTCACCTGCATCGTGATCGGGTACCGCCCTATCCTCTTCCCGTCCCTCCTCGCCGACGACCTGCGCGAGCGGCTCGTGTGGTGCGTGGTGCAGATGCTGCATGCCGACGTCGGCACGGACGCCTTCGCGTGGTCCGCCCGCGCAGGCGTCTCGGCGCAGCCCCCGCCGGGACAGCGACAACGCTGGCTGCGTGAATCTGGGGGCCGCACGTCTGTGGGCGTCGCAGCGAGGTTCCTCGAGATCGTGCTCAGCGGGCCCGACGGCAACCCGGACGACGGCGTCCGCTTCTCGCTCGGGTTCGAGCGCGCGCTCCTGCCCGCCATCAGCACCGCGCTCGATCTCGTCTCGGACACGGCGCACCTCGGCGAGTCGACCATCATGAATCTCGCCCGCTGGTCGTACTTCTTGCACGCGCGTCTCGACGACTCCCAGCCAAAACCGCCGCTGCACGAGGCCGCGCAGCGCCGGATCCTCGCTTGGAAAGAGAGCTCCCAATCCAACTCAGGCTTCTGGAAATTCGAAACGATACAGACGTGCCTGCAGAAGCTGTACATGACGCGCACGTGCTCCGGCCCCGGCTGCGGCAAGGCCATCCACGAGACGGGCGCCGGCAGGGCCTTCCCGCTCTGCGCACAGTGCAAGTTCACGCAGTACTGCTCGCGAGAGTGCCAGCGCGCAGATTGGAAGCATCCCACCGAACCGCACAAGGAGTTTTGCCACATGCTGCGATGCATCCTCCCTGCGCTGTATGGGAGCGTGGACGAGTTCAAGGCTGCTGTGCATAGCTCGCACTCATGCGCTGGTCCACGCGGACATGGCACGCACGATCCAGAGTCTTCGAAACGCTTCGTGGACTGGATCATGGCTCGCGGTCGGATCGCGAACCAAGTGCTGAAGCACTGAACCGTGACAGTCCGAGGATATAAATTTGATTTGTAGTGTTACAGCAGTGCCCCATTCATATCGCAGTACATGCAGCCGTACATCGTCGTCGTACCATTTTCCTGCTGATATTGTATGTAGAGTACACACATAACAATTTTTCCGCTCCCTCTCTGTCGCGCATCCTCAGCTTCAACATCACCCGCATCTTACCCTCCTACTCCCCGTCGCGGGTGTTCCCCAATTTCCCATTCGCGCTTTTCAACGCGTCAACAACGCCATTGTCCGGCAGCCGGGCTAGGTCCAAGTGCTGCTCGATGTCGCTTTGCAAATATGAGTGAGCAGAGGCTCATTGTGTTCGATATGAGAATTCCATGTTACTTATCGTTAAAATCTACTCGCACGTAGAATATGGAGGTGACAGTCCAACATTACCGAGCGGGTGGACTACGAGGGTTTGTTGAGACGAGTCCGCGCGATATGGCCCACGACTCAAGTCGGCCCCTATCATCCTCGGTCTGAGCCACCAGAACGTCCATGGCGGGCCGAGTATGTTCCAGCTCCAGACCCTGCTGAAACGCCGGCGCCCATTTGGATAGAAGGGGGCAGAGCTTCTTGTGAGGCCAAACCTCGTGCTTCCAATCCGCACGTTGACATTCCTTCGAGCAGTACTGCGTGAACTTGCACCCCGAGCAGAGCGGCAGCGACTTTCCGGACGCTACCTGGTGCACGCCTTTTCCACATGAGATGGCGGAGCACGTGCGCATCGAGTACACTTTGGCGAGAGCAGTGTAGATAAGTTTGTGCGGCGACATTTCTGTGACCTGATGCTCTTCGCGGCGGCGCGCTTCGAGCCTGGCGGTCTCATGGAGGTCGCGAAGAGGCGATTTCGGATCATCCATCCGCGAATACAGTAGGAGTGCCCACCTGGCCAGGTTGGTGGTCTCAATGGCACTGTTTCTGATGCCCATGTCGCTGCTTATGCCCAGGGCGGTGTTTATAGCTGGCAGTAGGGCGCGCTCGAATCCGGAGCTGAAGCGCACAGCGTCGTCAGGTTCCGAGTCAGCGCCGCACAGTATGGTGTCCAAGTAGGCAACGGCGAGCTCCACGGACAATCGCGATGAGACACACATCCATAGGGGAAGGCGACGTGGTCGCGTACATGGCAGGCTTTCAGGCCACCTGAACTCGTCGTGACCCCTGTCGGCGTGCAGCATTTGTGTCAGACACCAGAGTATCCTTTCCCGCAGATCGGGCTCCAGGAGGGACGGGAACACGATGGGGCGACATCCCATGGTCATCGTCATCAGCGTCATGAACGGCACCGGGGAGAACATGCCACAAGCCCAACGCAAGTGCGCTTCGGCGCTCTGACGCTCGCCGAACGGAACAAGGTCGCTCAGCTTGGCGGGCCAGAGGCCTGACCTGTTGCCAAAAGCCTTCTTCGGATCCTTCGAGTTATACAGCGCAGAGTGTCCGCCAGTAGTCGGGAATAGGCAGTTGTTTAGCAACAGGTACAAGGCGTGGATGAACGCGAGCACAGGGTCGGTGATGTCCCGCGCAATGAGCTGTGGTGGTTCGGTATGCGTATTGGGCGTTCGGCAGGCCCGAATATTTCTGACTAGTTGATGTCGTAGATTCTTGATATCGTCGTCCGAACGTGGCGTTGTAATCGCGGCAATGCATGCATTCCAGAAGTCATGACACGATATTTGCGCAGCTTCCCGCAGACGATCGTCGGCCTCGAAGGTCATGGCCATCTGCAACAGGCATAAAGGGCATGTTGTTGGGCGATGGTAATCTTCGAGCTTTTTGGTCTGCGCCTGAAGCAGAGTTATAAACTCTGGAAGGTTCTTCTTGCTTCGCATTTTTAACAACGTTGCAGATCCAGGTGATCGTGTACGGCAACGCTTCGTAGCCGCGCAGAAAGCTTGCTCAGATCGATGTCTTTGGCCTGCGTTTTGTCACGGTGAGCGATGTACGACATTGCGTGAGTTGTGGGCATGCTGACCTTTGCTAGTAACACGGTAAATAAGCACGAAGCGATAGACCAAATAGCGCAGACAGCGGAGAGGTTCAGGTCAGGTTCCGAAAGCGAATCGCTCGACGCCCGGGGCTGGAGCGGAGTTACCGGGCCGTGGGTCCGCCCTCGGGAGGAGTATATACATTCCCTGTTATCTCAGCTGCGTTGGTCAAGCACGAGAACCAGATTTTTATACTAGCAGTATATACTACGTATTATATGCGGTCCTATCCTATTCCATTCGAACTAAGTGACTTAAAGTGAGAACAGTGAACACCGTACTTCGCCGCCTGTCATAGCCTCGAAGAGATACCTACAAAAGACTCTAAGTCGGCTCTCGCGGCCCCACTGAAAGCGGGAAGCCCTTTCAAGAACTTGCGCCACGCCTCATCGTTCATGATGGGTGCGTAACAATACTTCTCCGCATCTGCCATTGCAAGCCATTTCTCCAGGTCTGGCAGCGCGGCGGTGATCGCAGAGTCCTCCGCCTCGAATATCTTCCAGGTGCTCAAATTAGCGTTGAGTGCGTACCAAGCTATCGTGTACGTCGCTTCAGAGGGGATCGCCATATCAAGATAACGGTAGCGACTTACCAGGATCATCTTTGAGAATGCCCGCCTCGTAGACATCGATGATTGTCTGGTCCACCTGTGCATCCAGAGCACTCTCGTACAGGATTCTGTGCCCGATGCTTCTGGCTATGGCCTCGCAGCGCGGTAGGAGGAGTCGATTGAAGGCGTCGCTGCGGTGTCCGTCTGCCAGTTTGGCCCTGAAAACTGAGCGAGCGTCCGCAAGAAGACCCGCTTCGTGACGTGCTACCAAAGACTCAGGATAACGCGGCGCCGGGATCTCATATCGCCCGAGGATGAGCTCGCTTACGAGACCTGTCGAAAGCGCGTTGGCACACCGCGTCAACATATGTGGCTGACTCACGGATGGACAATACCAATGTGTCTCCCTCAGCTATAGATGCCCCGTGTATGTCCAACTGCTCACAATTAGGCGTTGAGCATGAGATCCTGAAGACAACTCACCCTCATGGCAATTATCTGGTTGTAGCTGTACAACCCTTGCGCGCCGGCACGTTCGCTAAGCTGCGAGAGGCTATCCTGACCATGGCGCACCATCGCAGCCTTGACAGCCGTGGCAATCCCGATTCGTACGCGCGGGTCCACTGTTGAGTCGCAGAAGAGATCGAGCATGCGGCTGCGTCCGCGAGTCATGAAGGCGTTCATCACGAACTGCTGGGCGAGTGCATGCACTATGGGAAGCTGCTGCGTTCGGAACGAAATTATTGGGACAGGCCTCCCCGTCTCGTGCGACGTCACGGTCCGTCGTTGCGAGTACCTTGCAAGAATGGTCGCTCCAGCGGCGATGCACGTAAGTTGGCCGCCGCTGAGAAGGATAGCCCCGATAGGGACGCGCCATATCGCCGCCTGGAAGGCCGCTTTCTTGCTGGGAGGCATGCCCGTCGATCCCAGGCATGCATACGCTGGTAGCTTCACGTGGTTGAAAGTTGTTAATGCGTGTCCAATTGGGCGAGCGCCTACGCGCCCAGGTAGTCGACTATCGCCCGATTTAGGATACGCGTAGACAGCATGATGCACAGATTCTTGTCTTACCGAGACGAAACTCCGGCGCACATCTCAGTGCCGCTTGAGATTGGGACCAGGAACGGGCGCACGCCACGATCCTCCCCTTCAACCTACGCGGTCCAAACTTCCATCAGTAAAGACAGTACTCGTGCACCCTTGCGCTCACCATCAGTCGAGCAAAAACGACGGCAATGCGTGCCATATCGACGCCAGCAAGTGGGACAGATGGAGGCATGTACCTTCATAAGCTACTGTATCAGCGAAGTGGGCTCTACAGTTGGGATGCATACTTCGCAGCGCCTTCGTGCGGCGTATGCAGATCGAAGATCCCGCCTGGGAGCATGGTTGCAGTTGTCTCGAGGTTTAAGGCATCCAAACCGTGAGCTTGCTCGGTGAGCATATACGACGCCCTTCCGGTGTGCCGTTAGAAACGATCCACATGCGCCATAGCTATCCATAACTTACAGGCACTCGAAATCAAGGATGCGCTTGAGAATGGGTCCAAGTTCTGATGGCCGCCGCGCTGCCCAAGGGGCAATTGTCCCAGCCGCGAGATTGTACTGAATGCATAATATCGCAGCAATTTCAGGATCGAATGCCATGATATTGTCAGTGAACATGTCCCAGAACTTGGCGGAGAGCCCGTGCACGTCTTCTGCGGTCATTCCTGCAGCGCGTGCTCGTGAACAGAGTGTCAAAACGGGAGACCACTACTGGACCCACCATAGGTCCGGGCAACGGCTTGAGCACGCAAGTACTCGGTCTCCATTTCGCCTGGTGTGGAGGGCGAACGGGAATGGGCGGCAAAGAGAGGGGTTTTCAGCAATGCGCTGGTCAGAGATCTCGAGCGACGGCTGCGTTCCATGTCGACTGTTTCAAAAGACTGAGATGCGGCTGAGTGAAAGCGGCGCCAGAGGTATAAGAGGCATTCCCTTCCGGGCGTTCCCGTCAATACGACGCGAGCTATTGCGCTTCTAGGGGAGGGCTATGTAGCTGAGCAGTCCTAGAGCCATGCATGTCAGTTGCCAATATTCAGAAGCGAGAGATCGACGGCCATTGTCGACACCGGTAGGTTACCCGAGGCGGAAGAGCCACGCAGTGAGCGGTAGTGAAGACGCTATCGTTAAGAACAGGACAAGCTGCATCAGACTTTGAACGCGGGGCCGTCGGTACATACACTGCCGGGGCCGGACTGCATCACAACCGAGAGACTAGTAAGAAAGTTGGCAGGCAAGCCTGCGTATGGATTCATGTCGAATATGCAGACCAGGTCCGAGACGTCAAGGCCGACAAGGAAGGCGAGCGATGGTGGGTGCAGGTGCCACCTTCTCGCCGCAAAAGAAAGAGTAATAGCGCCTGGTCAGGGGTGAGTCGTACGGCGGTGCGTCGTTCGAGCACTGTCATGATTCCGCGTAGATTTGCGC
Organism: Auricularia auricula-judae; assembly: GCA_002092955.1. Taxonomy (NCBI): domain Eukaryota; kingdom Fungi; phylum Basidiomycota; class Agaricomycetes; order Auriculariales; family Auriculariaceae; genus Auricularia; species Auricularia auricula-judae. The sequence goes on from NCVV01000107.1 coordinate 32,274, forward strand.
AAACCAGTGCACGGGCGGCGCGTCACGCAGGTGCGCAATGTGTTCTCGTCGTGCTGGTCCACGCGCTAGGTGGTTTTGTCCATGTTCTCGGTAGCATGGTTCGTAGCGGAGATGAGGCCAGCCTCTAAGCCTTCGAATAAACTTTTGCTGTCGTGCGAGCGAGCATCAGGTGCATTGGTTACAAAGCGTGGCCACTGTCCGGTTGAGAAGAGGAACCGTGACGCGATTCCGAAGTCCGAAAGTATAGCTTTCTTGCAAACCGCTTTCAGTGGCACAAAAGGCATTTGGGTAGTAGTAGCGACAGCTTCAACTCTTTTTTTGGCGGAGAACCGGTGGGAAATGGCTTTTCGCAGGTTCAAAAGTTGCGTGAAGTTCCTCATGCAACTACCACGCTATAAACCGAGCATGCATCTTGCCTCAGCTCACCCATCTCGTCTCCTCACATGTCTTACTTACTTGAGCGTGCACGGTTGAAGCGCTTGTAGCGCGTTGCACCATATTGCGTGCTTGAACTTCAACACTACTATTATAGGTCGCCTGACAAATGCATCTACGATCTTCCTCGCAGGCTGCAAGGCTTGAGCGAGTGCAAAGTGCTGAGATCGAGAGCTCTGTGAGAATGCCTGCGCAATGACAAGGACGATCCCAGCAAGCGCCGGGCTTGTCATAGCGGCACCGCCACAGAACTACAACTCTGTCTCCTCACCGTCACCGCCGCACGGTGACCGCCATAGTCGCGCTCAGGCTCGCTCTCAGACTGGCGGCTGGTTCAACTGGAAGATTAATGGCATGACATTCGGCCGCGCACAGGACCTGGAAATGGACGGCGACGTCGAGGACGTCGAGGACGCTGCGGCCTCGGCCATGTTGGATGCGCGTTCGCCGCTCGACCGCACCATAGACCGCATTGGCATGGGTACGCTTGCTCTGAATTGTGCTCTTGGGGACACGGTCAATGAGACACATACTCCAGGAAATTACCAATGGGCGCTGCTCACGCTTTGCGGGATGGGTGCGTCGTCCAATTGGCTCGTGAGGGAATTATGCTAATCATTGACTATAGGCTGGCTCGCCGACAACGTACGCTTTGAAATCTGCTCTCAATAAATTCATATTCATACTGAGACTGCGTAAAAATGCAGATGTGGTTGCAAGCTGTCGCGATCATCCTTCCGCGCGTGCAGCAGCATTACCAGGTGTCCGACCGGCTCATAGGCGTGCTGTCCACCTCCATGTTCGCGGGCATGATGATCGGTGCCATAGGCTGGGGAACATGTGCGTGGCTCCTCGCCCGGTTCCCTCAGACGGTTACAAATTGAACTGTGTACAGGCTCAGACTTCATGGGCCGCACGACGGCGTTCAACGCAACCCTGTTCTTCACCGCGGCATTCGGACTCTTCGCGTCCTTAGCACCGACGTTCAACCTCCTGGCGTTCGCACTGTTCCTCCTCGGCAGCGCCGTTGGTGTGAGATAGCTGATCCTTCGTCGAACTCGCGCGGATCACTGAGAGTATCTGCGCAGGGCTCGATGCCGACGGACGGCACGCTGCTGCTCGAGCAGCTACCTCGCGCGAAACACTACATGTTGACGGGAATGTCGGTCTTCTTCTCCGTCGGCGCGGTCCTCTCATGTCTGGTGGCCATCATTGTCGTCCCTTCGCATTCCTGCCCGCCCGCTCCGGCTGAGTGCGACGTGACGACGCAGAACCTTGGCTGGAAGTACCTCCTCATGGCGCTCTCCGCATCTGTAGGTCTTGATCCAATCTTCGACTTGTCTTTTCTGACGTTCCGGCGGGTGAAGACTGCTTTTATGTTCGTCTGTCGCATGGTCTTCTTCAACCTGCACGAGTCTCCGCGGTTTCTCGTCGCAGCAGGTAGACACGAAGAGGCCGTCGTCTCGCTCCGCAAGATCGCCAGCTTCAACGGCACCGGCGGCGCACTGACCATCGGGCTCGAGGACGTTAGCGACATCCCCGCCCCCGTCTCCTCCGACGACCAGGACCCTGTCTCGCCAACCGCGGCCGCCCGGGACAGGGACGAGTCGGCCACGCCGATCTCGTACGACTCCATCGGCGCGCAAGAGCAGCCCATGAGCGCGAACGGGCACACGTTCCACACGCCCACGCCGAGCGAGGCCGCTGAGCACACGTCGTACTTTCCCCATACAGACGCAGACGCGCTGGACGAGCCTGAGCGCCCGCGCCACGCTCGCTCGCTGAGCCAGGCGACGACGGCCTCCACGCGCCGCCGCACGCCGCGCTGGTTACGGCCTGCGCCGCGCTGGGTGCGCCGGCCCGTGCTCGCGGCGCTCGATAAGGTCGGCGCGACGCTCGCGCCGCAGTGGCGCGCGACGACGCTGCTCGTGTGGGCCATCTGGTTCCTCATGTCCACCGGTGGGTCTTCTTCCCTTGCCTGCTCTTTCCCCTCTTCCGCTGACTCCGGTGTTTAGGTTATACCATGGTGAACGTGTACATGCCCAAGCTCCTCGAGCGCTCCACACTCGGCGCAGCCAGCACCGCCGCGAATCCCAGCCTGCAGGGCTCGATGACGGACCTGATGGTGTACACGCTCGCGGGTCTGCCAGGCCCGCTCGTCGCGGCGTACCTCGTCGAGCTCGACATGGGCCGCCGCGGCGCGCTGGCGCTCAGCACGTTCATGACTGTGCTGTTTTATGGCCTGTTTACGCTCGTGCGCGGACGGTGGGGCGTGTGGATCAGCTCGTTTGGGAGTAACCTAAGTGCTGCGGTCAGTCTTCGTCTTTGCCTTCCTTATCGAGTGCTGGAAGTGCTGACCTATGGGCCATGGCAGACGATGTGGGCCGTGCTGTACGGTATGACGCCTGAGATTTTTGAGACTGAAGGTATGTACAGCGCTTGCTCTTTGATTATCCTGAATAGCAGCTGAGTATTACGTCCATAGTACGAGGGACGGCGTGTGGGACAGCCTCAGCGCTATCCAGGATGTACGTGCACCGCCGCTATCGCATTTTACTCTTCTCGTTAACGCGCGTTCAACAGTGGAGGAATCATCGCGCCCCTGCTGGGTGGGTACCTGCTTGTGCTGGATCGTGCATTCGCCGTATACGCGGCCATTGTAATCCTCCTCGCCGCGGCTGTCGGCGTGTTGTTCTTGAAACCGCCCACGCACGCCGGGGCTACTGAGGGGGACGGCTATCAACCTGTGTCGGCGCTGCCGCATTAGAGATCTAGATGTAGCATAGACATTTCTTCTTGTGTTTCACCGGACAGCTTACAACTGCACCAGCGTCGTTGAAGACACTGGAATTGTTCCTTTCATGTCATCATACTGAGCGATATCAACTTGGTGGTCGTGCGAGCGTTCCTTGTGAGTGCAGCCCATCTGGCCTTCCTCTTCCATGATGAAATAAAAGTGGCTCGAATTACTGACCAAATTCCAAAGACCCTCAAGATAAACCAGTGGAAGTTCTGAAACAATGGATATATTGGATAGGCAGCAACGCATCCCAATTTTTTTTTTTTAGGAATCCCTGCACAATCAGGTGCTCGATGTCACTGCGGCGCAAATGAGAGCCTTGTCGTTTGTGAAAATTGACGGTACTCAGCTCGGTGTGAACATTGCCAATGTCCTTCAGGACGAGGGCGAGGACGAGTGCAGCTCCTTGGCAGGACCGCGGGTGCTCGATGCCGGCCGTCATGTCGAGGGTGTCGCCAAAATCGGACTCGGCGCGCGCGACGATGGTAAGTACTGTCGCCGTTTGTTGGCGTCTTATGCCCAGGTCATACAGCGTAGTGGCGGCCTGGAGTTCGTACGTTGTGTTCTCATTTGTGCGCCCGCCCAACGCATTATTCGACTGCAAGTCCGCGTCGAGCATGGGCGGCTCGCGGCAGACGTTCTCCATCAACTTCAAGTCCTTATATTTCGCCCGTGACCCTTGGGCAGAGCTGGAGGACTACTGAGCCTGTGCTGCTTCCCTTCGTGCCTCCACAATGAGCTGCATTGCTTGATCTCCGAATGTTTTAAATTCCGACATGACGGACGCGTACGGGAATGAAGTGGGTTGGAGCGGAGAACGAAAGCGCGTTTGCAACTCTTACCCGCGGCCTATACGCGCCAGTGCGCTGCCGCCGCCCACGTCTGGCAGTGAGCTCAGTTTTGATTGCATAATCAGTCGGTGCGCACGTCTGATACTCGAAGAAATTACAGCGATACACGGTGCGGCCACATCTAAATCTACCCACTGGAAGCACAGTAGCCGTTCACTAAGCCGATGACGGACATGTCCTTCAGGTATAGCGGCTACAGTGGCTTCTTGTCCCTGAGTTCCACGTTGTTCTCGAGTGCTAATTCTTAGCCAGGGATGCGGCGTGCCCGGTAGTCCGCTGCACGCGGCCGCAAGTCTACCACAGCTGGTTTTCGGCCTTCCGGTTTACGACGCATGATATAGCGTCTGAGATTCCAATGCCGTGCCTATTTCAGTTACATACTGAAAATTGGGGATCACCGTTGTCGTTCGAATGATGGGCTCCGCTGGCGCAATTGTTGACACCAGGCAGCTCTCCGCGGACCGGTGATTGTTCCTTTTCGGCGGACTGCATCATTCAGTCTTCCAGTCGTCCCCAACAAGAAGCGAGGAAGCCCTGGCAGTGGCTGATAAGGCTGTCAACCGTCACTGGTCACTGGTCGTCCGTGTGGGCATTCCTCCATGGCAGAGCGAGTTGCATGCTCACGCGTTCACAGACGGATTTTGCAAGCAAAGGATGCGGCAGTCGGTGTTTAGTCATGCGCAATCGTAGCCTGATATGGCGCGATTGCACCTGCCGCCTGCTGCAGCGTGCACAGCGGCGCGGATCAGGTTCAATTGACTTGAAGTAGAAGACGCGCGTCAAATGCCCGCCAGGTCTCTCTCTCCGCTTCCTTCGCCATGGCCGACGTGGAGCAGCAGAACGTCGAGCGCGACGAGAAGAAGTTTGATCGCGACGAGAAGGAGAAGGACCGTGACATCGAGGCGGGCTCGACGCACACTGTCACGGTCGTGGGCGACGACGACCTGCTGCCCACGGGCTCGGTCGACCCGGTGTACCAGGCCAAGGCGCATGTGCTCAACCATGCCATTCAGGACATCGGCATGGGCAAGTACCAGGTCCGCTACCCGCCTCCGCCACAGTTCTTGTGCTCATGCTTGCTGTCTGCAGTGGCAGCTGTTCGTTGTCACCGGCTTTGGCTGGCTCGCGTGCGTCCTCTGATACTACTCCATGCAATGACCATACAGGCTGACTACGACTATAGCGACAACCTGTGGCCGGTATGTCCACCGCCCTGCGCCCCGACGCGTCTCATGCGCGCAGATTGTCACAGGTCTCATCCTCGCGCCCGTTCTGAACGAGTTCGACGCGAAGGGCCCATTCCTCAAGCTGGGTGCGTGACTTCCTTCACCGGCGCATCGCGCCGGGCTGACGCCCGTCGTGGCCAATGACAGGTCAGAACATCGGCCTTCTAGTCGGTGTGTGCCTCCTGCAGCATAGTCTAAGCGCGGAGCGCATGCTCATGTGGCTCATATGCTGTCTGTTGTAGGCGCCTTCGCGTGGGGTGTGGGGAGCGACGTGTATGTGGCGTCCCTTAATGCGGCTACTGTTGCTGACCCTGCGCAGGTGGGGGAGAAAGTGCGATCCCGTCCTTGTCCATCTGTCTATCGGGGGAATGCAAGCTGAATGCGGATTAGGATTTCCTTCAACATTACACTCTTCATTACGGGCGTGTTTGCGCTTGCGGCAGGTACAGTGCAAGCAATCTGGCACTGCCGTAGCTCATGTTATGCCCTCCGCTTCAGGAGGAGCGCCGTCGTTCGAGTCGTTGACAGTCTTTGTATCGCTCTGGTCCGTCGGCGTGGGCGGAAACCTGCCCGTGGACAGCGCCATCTTCCTTGGTCAGTCTCGCATGCTTGCGTGTTGTCCCCGCACACATTTATATGAATTTCGACTCTCAGAGTTCATTCCTGGATCGCACCAATACCTGTTGACTGTGCTCTCGATATGGTGGGCATTCGGGCAGCTCCTGGGAAGCTTGGTCAGTTCCCACGCCTGAGGTGTCTTGCCACGCCTGACTCACGTCACAGATCGCATGGCCGCTCATCTCCAACTACTCGTGCGAACAAGACGCGCCAACCTGCCCTCGCTCGCAAAACATGGTCAGTTCCTAAGTAACCACTGGCGCTCTCAATCAACTGCTCATTTCGCATATGATTTAGGGCTGGCGTTACTTCCTCTTCGCAATGGGCGGGCTGATGCTGCTGCTCTGGGGTGTCCGGTTCTTCGCCTTCAAGCTCTATGAATCACCGAAGTACCTGATGGGGCGTGGAAAAGACGAGCAGGCGGTGGAAGTTGTGCACTTCGTCGCCGCGCAGAACGGGCGCACGTCGAACCTCACCGTCGAGGACCTGCGCTCACTGGACACCGCTCCCGCTCTTGCCGAGGCGCCGATGGACACCAGCGCCCGCGCGGCGGTGCGCCGCACGCTGGAGGCGTTCAGCACGCACCACGTCAAGGCGCTCTTCGCGACGCGGCGGCTCGCATGGTCGACGTTCCTGCTCATCGTCATCTGGGCGCTCATCGGCCTGGCGTTCCCGCTGTACAACGCGTTCGTCACGTACTTCCTCGCGACGCGCGGCGCGCATTTCGGCGATGGCTCGGTGTACATCACCTACCGCAACGTGAGTCGTGCGCAACGCTGCGCTGCCCTTCTCCCGCGAGAGAAACGCTGACTGCGTTTTGCAGCAAGTGATTCTGAGCGTGATCGGTGTACCCGGCGCGTTGCTCGCTGGCTGGTTCGTCGAACTGCCGTATATCGGCCGCCGCGGCACTCTGTCGATATTCACAAGTAGGTGGACCTGCCTGCGTTGTGCGAACGAAGTCACTCACGCTCGAGTCGTAATTCAGTCCTGACTGGCGTGTTCCTCTTTGCGAGCACGACGGCGCGGTCGTCCGATGCGCTGCTTGGGTGGAACTGCGGCTACAGCTTCACGTCTAACGTATGCGTTTTTCTAGACTGAGAACATGATGCTCACACCCAGTAGGTCATGTACGGTGTATTGTATGCCATAAGTGTAAGTTCTCCGAAAACAGCTGCGTGGCAACGCAACATACAGTACTGACGCCGCGCCCGCTGCCCAGCCCGAGATCTTCCCCACTAAAGACCGTGGGACGGGTAACGGCATCGTCGCCACCGCGAACAGAATCTTCGGCGTGATGGTGCGTCCTGTCCTTGTCCGAGTCGAGGCCCACTGTATGCTAACTTGTTGCGCTTACGTGTGCTCTTTTTCCAAGGCACCCATCATCGCGCTGTACGCCGACCTCACGACGAGCGTTCCTATCTTCATCTCTGGCGCGATCTTCATCGTCGCGGGCTTCATCGCGCTGCTCATCCCATTCGAACCGCGTGGGAAGGCCAGCTTGTGAAAAAAGTATCTATTTAATTCTGTCTTGTTGTAGACGTCACGGTCTTGGTTAATTTATTCGAACCGTCGCCCAGCTTCCCGTTTACGTCTGCATTTTGGCTTTAGTTCCAACAGCTGGACGGGAGCCGATTAAGGATGCAAGCTAGCTTCGAGCTGCCGCCGCTTCGAATCCGGTAAGCATGAGGAACTCATGTGCTGTCGACTCCGTGCAACGTGAACGAGTACCGACACCGCGGAATATCGAGATACATACCGTGCATCGGCCAGCACAGCAATGAGCATGCCTGAGCACGGAAGAGCGCGGATATCCGAAATGGGTAAGATCGACACGGAGGCGGAGACAGCGGTCGGCTGTTCCTGAACTTAAAACAGTGCGGCTTGGCGACAGCTCTCGACCAGCGTCAAAGCAGTAGCTGCAAAGCTTCAAATATGAGCCCCGCCGTGCACGCACAAAGGCCGCATGGCGTCCCTCGTTTATCGCCTGCTCGCCTTGAGCACAACGCTCCTTTATGCCAACGCGCACATCGACCCGCACGGGCTCACCTCTCTCGAGAGCGCGGCCATCCGCGCGCGCCAGCTCACAAAAATCAAGTACATCCATCTGCGCCACTCCCAGGCCACGCGCCGCCAGACGGGTGGCAGCGCGTCGCCGTCCAGCGTGCCCGGCGGCGGTGACGACGACGACTGGCTAGATAATTACACGTACGACGAGGCCGAGCTTCCGATCGTCTTCGTGCCCAAGCCCGCCAGCGACGATTCGGATGTCGTCGAGAACCCGCCGCCTGTGGACGTCGTGGACTTCCCGGACGCGCCTCCCGAGAACGATGGTACTACCCAGCCCGACCTCATCACCGAGCCCCCGACGCCCGTCTGCATGATCGATCCTGCTAATAGCGACCATGACTTCGTGCGTCATTCTTCTTGCTTTTCTATGCGGAAGTCGATGCTAATGTGGCTGCTTAGAACCTCATCGACGTCGGCCAGAACCTTTTGACTGGTAAAAACGGTCGCGTCGGGCGTCTCGTCGACGAGGACTTCGCGGGATACACCGAAGAACAGCTTGAAAGCTACAAGCCCCCCACGTTCATTTTCTCCAAACCTCCAAATGGACCTGAAGGGTAAGCACTCTTCTTTGGTCGCCCGTAGGCGCAGCGTCTCAAAAACTCTGCATAGATTCTACGACCTCGTTTCCACGAGTGGCGACCAGTTCATCGGACGCGCGAGCAATGGCGATGCCGTGGTCGTGTCCCAAAGCTCCAACGGCCAGACACCCGTCTCGATCGACGGCATCGAGGTCGTCACGACGCTCTTTACCGTCTCATGCCAGGGCTACATCTCAACCGGACTCTCAACTGGCCTCTCCTACGTCTGGTCGACGGACAGCACCTACGCCACCCTGGCTGTCGGTACCGCAAGCAAGGACAACTCCATCTTCACCGTCCCCTCGCGCGCACCACCGCCAGCGACCGCTGAGCAGCGACGGCGCGCCGAACGCTCGGGTGTTTCGCGTCGCGACCCCTTTGGCTCTGGCGTGACGAAACGGCATCCGCTCAGCTCGTACAGCGACGGCGCTGCGCCACGTTGCCCAAGCTGGCCGCGGGATCTCTGGGCGAACGACCGACCCGGCGCGCGCGGCTACAATCCTAACGGGTGCGGCTCTGGCGCGACGTCGAGCTGGGTGCCACAATTCAACGTGAGTGCTATGTCAGTCGAGGCATTGAATACCTTGCTCATTGGCCACAGTTCGGCGGATGCTGCAATGACCACGACAATTGTTTCGGTGCGAACTTCCTCTATCAGCTCTGATCTCCCGAGCTGACATCTAGGGTAGATGACTGCTACAATAAGAGGTTCGAGGGGTGCAACAGCGTGTTCACAGATTGCATGGTTTATGGCATCTGCGGACAAATCTCCTGGTGGCATCCGATCGATAAGGTGCGACCTCCTTCTTGAACCCAGCAACTTCATTTAATATCTTCCAGATCAACTGCAAGGCTGCAGGTTTGCCCCAAATAGCGCACTCCCTGAGTGTTGTCGGCTCATGATTGGTCACGCAGGCTATTTCTACGGATGGGTCGTGAGCTCCTGGCCGGGCCAGATCGCGTTCTACAGTGCCAACAGCGACCGGTGCCAGTGCAACTGCCCCGTCGGCCTGGGCTACTGCGGCTATGTGAACAACTGCCTCGACCTCCGGAACGACAACAACAATTGCGGGGCATGCAACCGCAACTGCCCCAACAACTTCCCGAACACGCACTGCAGCGGCGGCGGGTGCGCTTGCGACAGCATGCACGGCTACTGCGGCGGGAACGGCTGCATACCGCTCACGACGAACCAGAATTGCGGCGGTTGCGGGAGACAGTGCCCGGACGACATGCACTGCGACGGCGGCGGGAACTGCGTCTGCAACGCCAACATTTGGTACGTCCTTCGGCTCACATCGCGGTGTTTAACTCTGAACGCGGGGTAATAAATACAGGGGCAACGACGACAATAACTGTGGGGCGTGTCGCAGGAGGTGTGCTAATGGCCACTCGTGCCGCGGCGGCCAGTGTGTCTGCACCGCAGACATCATGAACGATAGCAATCATTGCGGTACGTCTTTTGCTGCTAACTGCATCTGCAGTTCTCGCACCCTGTCCAGGACCCATGACTCATTGTTATCTTCTGCTTCTGCATAGGTGGCTGTGGCAATGTTGTGCGTTGCAGCGGGTCCCTGTGTTGGTGGCTACGAGAACCGCTCACCCTGACGCTTGTGAATATGTAGTGTCCAAGAGGTACCCGCTGCGGCGGGGGACAGTGCATTTGCGCGAAAGACCAGTGCGGGAACCTCTGCCTGGACTTCCAGACGCATCCGCGGCACTGTGGAGGATGTGGCAACGTTGTGCGTACCCGCCGTATCCAGTGTCCGAATCGCACTGCGATTTGCCGAGAAGGTCCTCATCCTGTCTTTGTTTAGTGTCCTTCTGGGATATGCCATCTCGGCCAATGTTACACGCCCACGGAGCCGGATGATCCCACGGTCTGCCGCCTGAAGGACGCTGTCGTGAATGGCGGGTTTGGTACGTCCCACCCGAGTCGCCTCATGAGACTATAAGACGATATTGACAGCGCCTAGATAACTCCACTCTGGGCTATGGATGGGATGTTGTCACGCAAACAGGCCAGAGCAGCGCTGGCTACGGGTTCGACGGCGGGGCCTCTTCATTCCCGAACAGCGCGTGCGTCATCCGTGCTCACTCTTTCGGCGATAGCTGACTATTACGGACTTGCACCGTTAGCGCCGTCACGATACTCAACGGGTATCTCGAGCTCCACCAGAGAGTTCAGCTCTGCCCGAACACCGAGTACGCGCTCACCTACAATATCCGCAAAGTGGGCGGCACGCCCGGAGCATACTGCGTCTCGGCCGCCGTCGTCGCAGGCATCAACAGCGGGGCGAAAGTCCTGGTGCGTGCGATCTCCTCCACGATGCCCGAGGAGCATGACCGCTCACACATGTTTTGTTAGCAACCGAATGGCAACTGGGAGAGCGTCGGACCGGTCTTCATCCAGGTGGGCCAGCGCACGCCTTTCAGCCGGCCCTGGGACCCGATCACGTTCAGCGACGACGGCGTGTTCGCGTACGCGGATCTCGGCATAGGCATGTCCTGCAGCGCCGCGACGCAGTGGTCTACCTTCCGGATAGACGACGTCTCCATCTATCCGGTGTAAAGGCAGCGGCAGCGCTACTAGCAGTGCTCCAAGGTCCATGGATTGAGTTCGACAGCAGATAGTAGTACATACATACAGTTATCCACCGTGCTCTGCACAGTAATCACGCTTCTAGGTCATATCGCAGAAATTAGAATCACAAATCAGCTTAGTATGATAGCGTTCAGGCGTGCGGTGGTCTCATCTTGGCGACGACGACTGCGTCTGATCATGGGCCAGAACGATGAGATCTCGCGGTCCACGACGACGACACGCGCACGTGATCTCGGACACGCCCATTCGAATTCCCTTCATCTCATCTCATCGTGCTGCTGCCCATCTTTACCGCATCAAGCAGGGCACGCCCCTTTTTCAGCCTTGACAGTTATTGTGATGGGTCCCACGCGCGCGGCGACTGTGCGATCAATATACAGTGCTGTAAGTATGCGTGCGCCCAAGCTGGAGAATCGCGACCGTCGGGGCTGCCAACAGCGCGAACATTCCACTGCTCCGAGCTGCGGATAAGTATGGAACGTCCAACAAAGAGACGCTGCCATTGCGGCCGCGCTCGCGATTGGCAGCCGTTTGCAGCTTGCAGCTTGCAGCTTGTGGCGGCTGCAATGCATCGCCCACTCGGGGCGCAGGGACTTGTCAGTTTGTCTTGTCTTGTCACTAGCAACATCGTCGGGCGTTCCCCACGCTCATTTCTGGGCCCACCGCTGCGCAACTGCACGCGGGATCGGATGGCTACAGTGGCACGTCCCAACTGCGCAGAGCGTGACACTGACAGCGCGCCTGGGAAACCCACCGGTGCCTTCTTGGGCTTCTCCACTCAGGGGGTATGGATCTCAGATGCTCGTTTCTCGTTTCATGATCGATGACAATTCGGAATTGCGAAAATTGCGAATTGCGATTCACTCCAAGGCTTGGATGGGTGCAATACGGGTGCCCTGCGCCGGCTACTACTTACCACTCTGAGTGACACTGTCGTACGGTACTTAGCCTATCACGAAACCAACAAGGTCAGTGTCGCTGTCATGGAGCCGGAATTCACAATTGCTTCGCGTGCGCGCAGGCGCGTGTTGGCGTGGCGCAAAACTCTATCTCAGCGCGGCGATTGACGGGAGGGCAGAGGGACCACCGCGACTGGCTGGAAACGTTCCCGCGCACGGACTCCGCGCCGCGAGCTATCAATGTCGTTGTGTCCCCACTGTCAAGGACCGGGCTTTGCAGCCTGCTGGGGGATTCGCAGGCAAACATCCGGAGTGGAACAATAACCGCGCGTCGGGGGTTCTTCCCGATCCATCAGGACCGAAATGCGAAAAGCATGAAGAAAAAACAGCCCCCCCCAGATTATACCCTTCCTCATTGCCCAAAAGGCCGAGAAATGGGTGGGGACGCGAACTAGTAACTCTAGACGCTCCATTTTTCACATAGACAAGTCTGTTTTCGTGTTACCATAGAGCACAGAGCACCCAACGTAGCCGCGAAAGGCATGCACACCTGTACAGATCTGGTACTATAGTTGGACAAGACGGGAAATGACCACGACATCGTCATGGTCTGCATCGTCGACCGCGATGACGAGCGCGAGTGCGACGCGCGTCCATTCCGGAGTTTCGGGACCGGGCCCCAATGTTTGTCCACAAAATAAGATTTCACACCTTGCTACACGTTGCTGCACAGCCAACAACGCGTAAACAACGCGCGCATATGCCCACAAGCTCGACAGCATACCTACCAGAGTACGGATGTGCGCCAGGCCATCGGTCAGGCATGCGCTCGACCCTGAGGCTCGCCGGACTACAGAGTCTGTAATGGACACAGGAGTAAGTGTCCGAGAAGGTAGTAGCGAAACTTTTTCCCATCCCATCTATAGGAGGAGAGCCGGCCCGCAACCACATTATCGAACCCTTAGCACCAGCGCCCACAACAAACGTGGCACCATGATGCAGCATTCTGCACCATGGGGTCTGGGCGCCTACAATTACGGGCGGCGACTAAATCCAAGTCGCGCCTGTATTTAATGCAACACATGCCCATACACGTTTAACCCCCACTTGTACATTCCTCAGTGCATTACCCCGCCTCTCGGTGGCAACATGCCCGTCGACGACTCTCATACCCCTTTCGAACCTCATCCACACCCACCGACCTACGCAAAATCCAGAAGTTTGCCATTACCGTCTATTCTCCGCACGGCGTCGGCACTCTCAGGCAAAGAACTCCACGAAAGATTCAACGCGTTCTCAAATACGAGACTGTGGCTAGAGAAGTCACAGCAATCGAAATACGAAGAACCCATCCCTTCAGCTCACCGCGGCCCCGTTCCAGTCAAGCAATCTCGCTGTCTCCCAGCATGTACGCTCCTGATACACGAACACACGCATACAGGATGTGCACGACTAACTCTCCCTGTCAGCACCTCCGATGGGACCTATCGGAGAGTCGGAACGTCGCTCACCGGACCCCGGAAGCGCTGGAAACCCCCTTGTTTCAGCGCATATCTCAGCGGTCACCGGAGGATCCGAAAACCGTCTACAATGGCCGGAACCTCCGAAAACGGATGACGGCAGAAAACACTGCCTCGGCGGCTGTGGCAAAAGCTTTGCCAGGATCGATGGAAGGGATAGGCATTGGAAGAAATTTCCGGAATGCCTCAGACGCCATATAACCAATATCTCTGGTACGGCCTTCGAGATAGAGTATCATGAAATGACCAGGATGAGAGACAATTTTAAAAACTGGTATCCAGGCTGTATAGACTAAAATTAATAATACGATCATCAGCACAGCCCGGAGCTTTATTCAGTTGTGAACAGCCACCCGGGATTTTCCTACCCCACGACACGCTTCTGTCCCGCGCCACGCACCAACGCGCCCGCGCCCCGGTGCGCCTGCGCCATGGGCCTACTGGTGCGACACCAATGCTATACGCCCCTCAAGGCCCGTTTGTGCTGCCTCTAAGCAGCGTTTCTACCACCAGCGGCGCCTCTGAGCATCGCACTAACAAAGTCGGCCATGCTAAGTATCCAAACACTTGGTGAAGGTCACCCTTATGCTATGATCACCCGCCCGCCGACGGAGCCTTCCATTTATGGTGTGACGCCCTCAGAATAAGCGTGGCCCGCTCACTGAGCGGCGTCCCCTTCGATGTGCAGGAGGGAGCTTATCCATTTCTGGAAGTTAGCAGCGGGTTTAAAAGCTGACTCTCTCCCTGCCCCCATACTCCACCAATATCGCCCTCGCTACCAAGCCATCTTCGTGATCTCAGTCTCCTTGCTACGATGTCCGAACGCGCGCCCTCCCGCAACAGCTACATGCCGCTGGACAGCAACGCAGGGCGCATCTCGCCCGACCCCGACGACCAGTTCCACATGCTCAGAGAGCTGGCAGACACTGCGGACCGCGAGGCTTTGAACGCGAGTGCTGAGGAACTCCGCGCCGAAGTGCTGGCTGGCCTCTCAACGACGACGCGCGCCGAACTATCAACCTCGTCGGCTACGAGCTCGCAGGACCCTCTAGATGCCCCCGCCCCCCTTCTCTCCCCTGCCATTATTTCTCCAATTCGCGCTGGAACGGTCAGGACGCGCGAAGACACGCCATCAGCGACGGAAATGCATGCCCAACGCCGCGGCCTGTTCAACTCTTTCAACAATGCTGCCTCTCGTGCGCAGCATGAGGCCAACTCGGGCACTAACTTGGTGTTCGGCTCGGTTAGACATATCCCGAACCTGAGCCTTGACCAGGGTCCATCGACGTTTGCGGCCCCTAAGGCATCAGACAGACGCAAGAGCGCCCCCGGTATCACAACGCGCCAATCCAACGACTCTGGAACGGTGCTCCCAGGCTTCGAATTCACGTCGTCGTCCACGGCCCGGCCTCGCCCCAGGCCCACTGTCGTCCCGTCCATGCCAGCTCAGATTCTCGTCCCTGACTCGCAGACCACACAGCTGTCGCAGGCCATGCCGCCTCCTCCTGTACCTCGAGCTGGAGGCTCGAGATCCCAACCAGTGCGGCGCAGGACCGGCCCCTTCGTGCCCAAGACGGAGCCGCTGGACGTCTTCAACTCCCGCGTCAACGCCGCCACGCTTGGCCACGCCCCTGCCAGTTTCTCTCGCGCACCTGCTCCCTCCCCGTCGCCTCACGATCACCGTGGTAGTGATCGCCCCCTCGTACGGGATCCCGCCCCCCACCTGCCCGGCGTTGCCGCCGGAGCGGTCGAAGACGTCGATCAGGACTTCGAGGATGACGAGATGTACGTCGAGGTCGACAACATGGGCTTTGAAGTCGACCCTCCCGTCATCGCCCCGCCTGTCGAAGCGCCACAGGCGGCGCAACACGCTCAGGCTCTACCCGCCTTCGAGGTCCGCTCACAGGGTGTTTACCGCACGCCGCCCGAGGCCACCGAGCGCGAACGCACCCAGATGGAGACCCTCGCACACGAGCTCGGCAAGTCCACCGTCTTCGTGCGCGCCGCCGGCAATACGAACCGTCCACGTGCCGGCGCCGTCAAGAACGAGATGCGCCTCGGTCTCGGACAAAACCTCAGCTACTTCGACACGCGTCCTGGGCCGAAGTGCATCGTCGAGGTCAAGTTGATCTACGACAAGCTCATCTCCGCCTTCAAGAACACCGATATAATCGCCATGCTCAACCACATTTCCGACCGTATGTTCCTCGGCGCGTTCCCCAACGAGCGGGGAGATTTCATCCATATGTATACGCTCAAGACGGACAAGATCAAGACACGGATGCGCGAAGGCGTCTTCGCGTACCTCGGCGCCTCGCAGCGGATGGTGGACATCATGCAGATGTTCCGCCACTGGCTCTTCGCGGGCATCCAGGTCAACGTCTACCGCTGGGACGAGCCCGACTCCTCTTTTATCTTCTGCTTCTGCCTCATGTGCGAAGACGAGATCTTCGTTCTCTCACTCGTCGAAGCCGCTTTCGCCGCATGCGCTAGGATCCGCAATGGCATCAAACGCCAGCTCAGCCTTGACGGGGCCGACAACGACATCGACGCAGCCGTTGACGACATCATGCTCCATCTCAAGGAGAACATCTCGCTCGAGCACACCATGATCGTCCCATCAGGCGGCACTGCACTCGTTCAGCAGTACAGCGTGTACATTGACACTGCAGACCTCATCTCCGACGCCGAAAAGGCAGGTTTCGTCGAGGCTGTCAGCAAGCTCGAGATCGCGCACCCCAGCTGCGGCATTGCTGAACCCGAAGAGTGGTTATGCGAAATCTGCGGCGCGATTGACCATCCCACGGGCAAGTGCGACGCCAAGGTCGTCCTCAAGTTCAAGGTACCCTCGGAGATCGCTCCTGCGCAGAGCAACAACTCCTCTCGCGGACGCGCCCCATTCGCCCCCCGCGGCGGCTTCAATGGCCCGCGCGGTGGCTTCGGAGTCCCGCGCGGCGGGCACGGCGCCAATTTCAATGGCGGCCGCGGCGGTTTCTAACGGTAGACCCAATCTATGACCACGTCAACAGCTCGCCCCCCCCAAATAGATGCGCTTTATCAAGACTCCCTCTCCCATTTGTCCGCTAATGTCATCGTTTTTTCCCCGTCATCGCCTACTCCCCCGTACTCCGTCCAAAATAAAAATTTTGAATTCCCCGCTCTCTCCGCGCAGTCCCGTGAATAAATTCAAGTCATATTAAGCTCAATAAGCGAATGACTCTAAGATGAAAACAAGGTAACTATCTTATTCAACGACGGCGCCCTCAGCCTCAGAGAGCGGGACTGTTGGGCGTAATGATAACGAGGGGTGGCACGTACCTCGAATCGTACATACAAATCCGTGCTCTTCCCTGCCCAAATTTACTGCATTGATCAGGAAAGCGGGGTCGAAAAAGACGGGGGCTTATTTAGGCCATGGACTGCCCGTGCAGAGATGCTGAAGCCGCGCGAAGAAAGTGTGATATGCTCTCTATATACACATGAGTACCAACCGGCATTGTCCGCCGTGCCGACCGGAATACGTCGGCTGAGCTCCCATGGCGCACTGGCCATGTTATGCGAGATCCTCAGTGCAAAATACACCCCGTCATCACAGTCAAAACTCAATGGTGCCACTCGACCGGTTAGACAACTCGGGTCTCCGTAGCGGAGCGACTGGAGATTCGTCCGCTGCTTCGATCGCAGAGGATGCTACGGGGACTCCAGGCAGCGGACATGCGGGACCTCAATCGCAGATCCCATCTCAAAACTCGCTCCCGGACGTGGTCCGGGAGGAGGACGAGAATCATTTAGATTCTCACGTAAGTACGCCCGAATCATGGCGCATCTCTGAGCACGACTCAATTCATTCCCAAGATGGCCCTTCTCACAGGGAGGGTCCATCCCCGATCTCGATGACGGACATCCGGTCGAGCACGATTCCAACTTCATCACCCCTGGACGCACAGCGGCGAAATTTCAGAACCAGTGAAAGTAACATCTCCGCGCCGAAGAGCAATAAGAAGACGAAAGCTCACCTGAGAATAGCCTCCGAGAATATGAGAGGTAGAGGTGCACAACGTATCATCTCAAGTGTCAAATGGCATAAGATTGCCGAGGACATGAGAAAGGAGAAAATAGGCGTCATGTGTGTACAAGAGACACATATGAACGACGAGCATGTAGAACAAGTGCAGAACCAATATGATCATCTCAGAGTGTTCAATTCAGAGCTACCAGCCAACCCTACTGGCGCGGGCGGTGTCGCCCTCGTTTTCAACAAACTGCTCACAAACACGGTAGACATAGAGTTCCACGTATTAATCCCGGGAAGAGCAGTGGTAGCATCGCTAAACTGGCATAGAGGTAAAAGACTATCGATGCTGGGCGTGTACGCTCCCACAGATCGTGCGGAGAATAAGAATTTCTGGGATTCGTTAAAATTAAAGCTTAAGAACACGAGACCGAAGATCCCCAAGCCTGAGATATTTTTAGGGGACTTCAACTGCGTAGAAGATCCCCTGGATAGATTCCCTGCGAAGCTGTCTCGTATAGACGCTCCGGCATCCCTTGACGCGCTTAAAAAGTTCCTGAAGGTGACCGACGGCTGGAGGTCCACTAACCCAGACTGTATCGACTGGACGTGGAGGAATGGAGACAGATCAAGTATGTCGAGAATCGATAGGATCTACGTGTCCAAGAGGCTTCTTCAGACTAGTAGACAATGGCTGATTAAACTTTCAAATCTGAACGAGAGCGATCACAGCAGAGTCCTAGTAGATATTGCGAACCTCGATCTCCCGGAAGTGGGAACTGGAAGATGGTCAATGAAAGAGTTTATTACGAGAGACGAGAAGTTCATGTCAGCGACGTGTGAACTGGGCAAGGCAACGCTGGACAAAATGAGAGAATGTAGCTCCGACGCCCGCTCGGACTCTGAGAATGTACAGATGATCTGGAAGGATTTCAAAGACGAAGTGGTGAAAATGGCCAAGCTGAGATCACGTGAAATACAATGCGCGCAGAGGTCCAGACTGGATCAGAAAATCAAAGCACGCGATGAGACGGCGGGTGAGCTGTCGAGAGCGTCTAGTCAAGCAGAAAAGACGAGTAAGAGGTCAGAACTGCGCAAGCTCGAGGAGGAAGTGTACAAGCTCCAGGACAAGTCGTTAAATAAAACTTTTTTCGACAGGAGAACCAAGGCGTCTGTAGAAGCCGAATCAATGTCCAAATCCTGGTTCGGCTGGGTGAAGGATAAGAGCACCAGGGACACTATGTTTGCGATGAGGAAACCTAACTCTGAGCCTGCGAGGTACGTATACTCGACCAAAGGCATGGCGGAGATCGCAAAAGAATACCACGAGGGCCTACAGTACGAAGACCTAGAAGTTGACGCTGATTCGCACCCTGCACGAGTACGCGAGGTGCTGGAACACCTGGAATCGAAGCTGAACGCAGAAGATGTGCGAGCGTTGGATCGCGATCTCTCACGTGACGAAATAGCGGAGTCTATCAGACTGGCGCCGAACAACTCCGCCGCGGGCATTGACGGCATCATCTACGAATTCTGGAAGAGTCTCTTACAGAGATTCAAAAAGTCGAGCTCAAAGGAAAATCCCGGGTTCGACTGTGCGGAAGCTCTCAGGCTAGTTTTTCAGGACATGGAAATTAATGGAGTATGTGCTAGCTCGAACTTCGCAGAGGGCTGGATGTGTCCTCTGTATAAGAAAGGGGAAAGAACTGAGATCTCGAACTATAGACCGATTACATTATTGAATACTGATTACAAGTTCTACACCAAGTCGTTAGCCATGAGACTCGCTGAGATTGCTCCAAGACTCATTCACGGCTCACAGGCTGGCTTCGTCAAAGGTAGAAACATCACTGATCACATTAAAATAACTACAATGATGCTCAGCTATGCGGAGGCCACTGAATGTGATGGTATGATAGTTGCGCTCGACCAAGAGAAGGCGTACGATAAGATTCGTCATGACTACTTGAAGAGTACACTCGAAGCTTTCAGATTCCCAGAAAAGTTCGTGAAGATGATCGAGTCCTTATATGCGAATGCGTTCACAAGAGTAATGATTAATGGTCAGCTTAGCTCTCGTTTCAAAGTTACGAGAGGGGTAAGACAAGGTGACCCCCTCTCTTGCCTTCTCTTCAACCTAGCCATCGAACCTCTATCAGCGATGCTTCGACACTCGGAATTACAAGGTTTCCGAGTCGCTGGAGTCACGGAAAAATTGATCGCTACACTGTATGCAGATGATACTACAGTGTATCTCTCGAAAGACGACGATTTCGAGCTGCTACATGACATCCTAAAGAACTGGTGCAGCGCTTCGGGTGCTAAATTCAATACAAGGAAAACTGAGATTATCCCGATAGGGTCTCAGGCTTACCGTGAGAGCTTTATCAATTCGAGGTCATCGCGAGAGGGGGGTACAGCAATCCCCGAGCAGATCCGAATTGCCAGAGACGGCGAACCAACACGAGTCCTTGGTGCATGGCCGGGGAACAGGATTGGAACTGTGAATGCTTGGTCAGTAATAGTAGACAGAATTCAATCTGAGCTGACGAAATGGGAAAGGAAGAAGCCCTCGCTTAATGGAAGGAGCATAATTTCGAGGGTAATAGTAGGCGGCAGGACACAGTTCCTGACTGCCGCTCAAGGCATGCCAACGTCGATCGAGAAGAAAATTGACAAGCTGGTACTAGACTTCTTCTGGAGCAATAGTAAACGTCATCCCATCAATATGGAGACGCTGCGGGGAGAAGAGTGCGATGGAGGTCTCCGCCTGTTTCACGCAGCAGAACGAAACGAAGCACAATACTTAGTATGGCTGGGCTCCTTTTTAGCCCCCCACGAAGAGCGGCCAATATGGGCTTTCCTAGCAGACGAAATTCTACGAGCTGCGGTAATCGGGAAGGACAGAAAAAAAGTCCCAGCGGGAGCGAGACCGAATCCGTTCAGCCAGAACTGGAGACCGAACCTCCGGAAGTTGCCCTTCGAGCTAAGACAAATGGTAAAGACAGCGTGGAAATATGAGCTGACGATAGATGATCCCTATATTCCAGTTAAGGTCAGAGAAAACTCGAACGTATGGGGCCATCCCGCAGCTCGAATTCAAGCAGCAACCAGACGTGAGGAGGCCTCAATAAGGTGCCTACGAACAAATCATGCAGTATGCACTCTGGAAGACTTAGAAGAAATCGCAGAGGTAGACATTCTCGACCATGAGAACTCAGACGACTGCGTGTGCGAGAACGGCGAGTCTGATAGGAGAGAAGGTTGCAGACATCCATACAGGTGCCAATCGACTGCGAATGACATTCTAGGTTCCATTCCTGAGAAATGGAACCTCTCATCAGGAAAGTTTGACGGAACATGTTCCCTTGCAGAACATCTCGAGAAAGACAGTACCGAAGACCTAGACAACGGCGAAGCTCTCCTCTTTGACGCTGGTTACGAAGAGAGCCGTAAGGAAGAAGACCTGTACAGAATTATGGTCTCACGGTTGGCGATAGACGGTGTACGAGCGGAGGAGCTGACGACAAGAGCACAAGGCGTTGCAGATTTCGTGTCTTTAGACCCTGAACCAGTAAGCGCAGTCATCTGCGCGTCCATGTGGCATGGCAATGAAGAAAAAGAACAGGGCGGCTTCGCAGTAGGTCTCCTAGATGAAGACGGGGACGTGCTAAGCCACAGGTGTAGCGGGAGTGAGCAATCGTTCACGATCAGCGCGTTGACAGGAATAAGAGCAGCGGTAGAACTAGCACCAGAGAACAAGGTGCTGCATATCATTTCGACGAGCAAGACGGCAGTGAGCGCGTTGACGACCAAGTTACGCGCGCACGAAGCGGCGGGTTGGACGGATGTACCGGATATAGCCGAATCGGGCCGTCTGGCGGCTGCTGCAATCAGATCGCGTTACGCTGAAACAACACTCACGTATCTTAGCAAAAAGAGAATCAAAGACTGGCCAGAGGTTGCGGCCATTCAAGATATGTCTCTGGGGGCCCCCATTGCAGGCGAATTCTACACGGCAACTGATACTTCACTCGCGCCCTTTGATAGACCAGGAGTCAGCGTCAAGAACATGTCGCAGAGGAAGGCCCATATAGCAATTCGTACGGCTAACCGTGTCTCTCTACCCTTAAGAAGGATAACCGAATCGAATCTGGACATGATAAAGCTCAGTGTAGGAGATCAATTCATGACGACTCCAACGACAAAACAAATCTGGTTGAGCCTAAAGGACAAGGCACTATCACGTAACGTCAGGAACTTTCTCTGGAAGGGAATTCACGGTGCGCATAAAATCGGGGGATACTTTAATAAAATGCCCGAACCGTGGAAGAGTTTCGAAATGTGCCCGTCGTGCGACAAGATAGAATCGATGGAACATATTCTCTTTGAGTGCCCAGATTCAGGCCAAAGAATCATCTGGCAACTATGCCAGGAATTCCTCGACAAAAAGCTCGTACGTAAAGAGATAAATATGGGAACAGTTTGGGGCTGTGCCTGCTCCCAAATCGAGTGGATGGGTGGCGGTCGCAGCAAAGGAATCGAACGTGCGTATAAGATCGTTATATCGGAATCTGCGTTTCTAGCGTGGAAAATACGATGTGAAAAGAGAATAGAGCACTCAGATGACCCTGACTGGAAGCTCAGCGACGAAGAGATCGAGAACAGATGGATAAAAATGAAAGAGGACCGCATAGCTCGTGATGTGGCACTAGTAAACTCTTTCCGTTACAAAAAGAACGCGCTATGTAAGGGTTTAGTCTGCAGGACATGGGAGGATGCTCAGGACCCCCGAGCCTTCTACGAAAAATACTTTGATAATCCCGGAGTTTTAGTAGGTGAGGGCCATATAGATCTAATCCGAGGAATCGGATGAGATTCACGACCCAAGCCCTACACTACCTCACAAGGGTGTGCGCAAAGACATTTCTCCGGGAGGAGGTTTCAAAGATGCACGGCATCTTTAGACAGCTCTCGTGGCAACACGGGTATGGTAGCAACTGAGCCACTATGTGATTGCAGACTACCTAGCGCTCCACAAAAAAAAAAAAATAACCGCGCGTCTCCTGCGCTGTTACTGTTAGGGGCCTGTCAGGGATTCCCGCCACAGCTCCGGATTATTGTACATGTGTGCGCATTGGGATCGCAGAGTATCCCGAGAGGCCTCCTGGCTTCGATGGCTGCTGCGAGGATAGATGGCGTGCCCAGATCGGGGCGAGCTGCACTGTGCAGCATCAGAGCCATGCCACGCTCGCGTGCGCATGCGAGTCAGCAGGCCGGGCGCGAGACGCCCACGCGCAGCACAGCGCCGGGCTGGGCGTTTGGCCGTGCAATGCGATTGTCCCAGCGTCGCCCGTTCGCATTGTGAATGTGACTGAGGCGCCTCGCCATGCAATCCCGTTCCAGCAGGAGCACTCAGCAGATGCAGCTCCCGATCGTCTTACGTACCCCGATATCTCAAGCAGCCCGTCCAGCGCCCGCCCGCAGCGCCCATACCGCACAAAATCCCGCGCGCGCGTGTATGCGCCCTGGATATCGCGACGCCACCCATGGCATCGGACGTACTTGTGGGCTCAGGCCAGGACGTAATTCGGCTATCCGGTGATCTACAGCCAGGAACGGTATGCACAGAGTTTGCAAGCACCGCATTATGGCAGCACCCAACAACCCACAACCGCCACCATCTGGCCACAACGCTGAGCCGCGGCTCCAATCTTCCGCATCGCAACGGGAGCCCGGGCGTCGTCGTTATTTTTACCAAGGGCAAAGCAAGCTACAGCACGAAGAGCAGAGAGGACGCTCGTGGGGGGTTTCGGGGGGGCGGGGGCTATGGACAAGAGGAGGACCCGCCGGTGGGGCAAGACGCACGCACACCGGCCGGAACCGTATCAGCAGATCGTAGAGGGGGGAAGCATAGGCAGCAGGCGCGTTGCTAGTCGTAGCATACATCGAGGCGGGGGCAAGCAGAGAAAGAACAGGGAGCACTGGCACTGAAGCACTGGAAATTGAACACATGAAAAACGAAGCAGATCGGCAGTTGAAGGCTGCTATATCCGGCGGTAGAGATCGAAGCGCGATAGAGGGGGCGCCTGGCCAGGCGAGCGTCCCGTGCGTTTGGGCTTGGGCGCCCAGCGTTGCAGGCAGCATTCAACGTCGCGGGTAGCCCTGCTGCTGCGGGACGGCCCAGCCGGCCGGCGGGGGCGGCGGCGGGGCGTGCTGCGGGTGCTGGAGATGGTAGGGCAGCATGGGCGCCTGCGACGGGTGGTAGCTGTGCAGCGAGTCCTGCGGCGAGCCGTACGACTGCTGCTGCTGCTGCTGGCCGGGCGCAGACAGCGCGTACGGCTGCGCGCCCTGTTGCGGCGAGCCGTTGGTGTCGCGCCGCTGCGGCTGCGGCTGGCGCGGCGCATTCACCGGGCTCGCGGTCGAGTGCGAGCCCTCGCCGTCGTCCAGGTCGTCGGGGCCGCCGGGGGGCTTGTCCATGCCGATGGAAATGGTGCTGGGCGCGCCACGTGTGCGCGGGGGCCCGGCGCGGGAGATGGTCTGTCCGACGGGCATGGACGACGGCAGCTGGCCGCTGGGAGCGTTGAGGCAGGCCTGGATGAGGTTCTTGCCCTCGGGCTGGGTGACGAGCGGCTGCAGCTTGGCGGTGGTGAACGTGTAGACGAGGCCGGTCTCGGACACGACGAGCAGCAGGACCTGGGTGCCGGTGAGAGTGGAGAGCTCGTATGCCTGGGACAGGGAAATAAGCACGCGAATAGCGCCCCCGACGGGAGTCGAACGCGCCTTCTTCATGATGCCCGCCTTGCGCTTGGAAAAGGTAATGTGTCTGCGCGACTTGTCCTGGATGAACTCGATCTTGATCTTCCGCCGCCCGGCCTTCTTGTCCTTGCCCTCCTCGTCGTCGTCCTCGCCGTCCTCGTCGGGCTCCTCGTGCTGGAAGCCGAGCTCCTCGCCGGGCGCGGGTGCGTGCAGGTCGCCAGGGCGCGGCCGCTTGCGGGAGCCGGCGGGGTCAAAGTCGTCGGTGTTCAGGTCTGCGGCTGTGGGCGGGCAGGGTGAGCACTAGCAGGGCGCGGCGGGAACGCGTGCGACGGACGTCTGTATGACATGGTCGCTGGTCGATCCGACAAGTAAGCAGGAACGAGACAACGAGAGCCATTCCGATTTGAAGCACCGCCGGACCTTCAATCCCAGTGACCGCCTATCCCAACTCCTCCCTTTGCATCTGTTTGTCCCAATCTGGCAACAAAACACCCATATCCGTGACGCGTCCTGTTCCGGGGTCTCACCCATCTCCATCTCAGCTTTCAAATATCATCCTCATTCCGCACGCGCAAAAAGCAAAAAACGAAACGATATACAACAAAACGCCGACGCAACAAGGGCCACGACACTCTCACAATCTCAACTCAGAACAAAAACTCACGCTCATTCGAGGCTTCGCAAATGAAGATCGGTGCACGTCGCGTCCCTGCACACCCCGCCTCCGGGCACCTCGTACTGGCAGATCTTGCCGTGCGGGTCGCTGCACACCTGCAAGCGTGAGCTGCCCGCTCCCGCGCCCGCGCCCCCGAGCCCGGGGTACCGCCCGAACAGAGATTCATACGCCACAAAACATCCCACGCCCGGCTTCCGCAACTATAGTCAGCACGCAACTCGTCCTCAATCACAAGCCAGCCCCGCGCCAGCGAGACACACGCGTACTGCACCCGACGTTGCAGCAGCAGCATCACAACAGCAAGACAACTGGCCATGGGCCGAAAGCCACGAGAGAGAACGGATGGGAAAGATGCTCACCTCTGCTTGCGCCGGCGCGTCTTCTGATGCGGCCGTATTGACACCCGAATCACGCGGTACGCCCAACACGTCGTCGTCCTGGTTCGCACCAAACAACACACAAAAGGGGGGTGGAAGCGAAGCGCAAGGGAAGGAGAAACAACAGCGAAGCAGTACGGGACCCGTCGAAAAAAGGGAGGGATGGGAAGGGTTCGCGAGCACAGCCATGCGCCCGCGATAGACAGTTTTGACGACGACGATAGGGAGCAAAAGAAAGCAAAGCACGGCAAACGTGCGAAAGGGAAGGCAAAGGAAAAGCAATTCGCGTCAGGACTTCCGGTTGAGCGTCTACGCAGCGAGGGAACCGATTCTTGCCGCTTGGGGTGCCCGGTCGGGCGAGATTGGCTTGCCACCTGTGCCTTGCAATGCGTGTCCTTCTTGCGCTTCGCCTTCGCGTCGTCGCTGGGCACTGCTCCCGCCGTGCCTGTGGCCGGAACTGCTGCCAGCCTCGCCGTACAGATCGTCGTCCGAATCGCCCGCATGTGGCGCCGAAGAAGCTCGTGCACCTGTCAGTCGCAAGGCCGGCCCAAGCACGCCAGCGAATCCACGGTTAGCGCGCTTCTCCACATGAACGCGGGGTCCGACTTGCCATGTCCGGAGCCTGCTGTCAATCGCGATCCAGGCACTGCTGGGGGCCGCATTGACGAGGGCGAGGTAGACAGCGCGTCCAGCGAGCGTGTCAAGCCTGGGGCCGCGCCAGGCCGGCCTGGTCCTGCTTCTGCGTGAGGCATCACAAGGCCCGAGGTATGCAAGCTGAAAGGCGCGCGGTAGAAAGAAGGGTGCAGACCAGCTTCAACTCCCGGCGTTCGCGCGTGCATAGACCCGGTCTGATGCAGCAGACGCGAGTGACTGTGATGGCGATCTGGAGCACAACGCAGTCAGCGAATATTGCTAGACAGCGTACTCACGGACCCAGTGTGGGCAGTCCAGGGATCTCGTCATCTTCACCCGGTGGCGCGGTCACTGACCGATGCCGCTCTGGCAGCACGACGTCAGCCAGCGTAGGCGTAGAAACTTCTCGCTTTAGCTCATCGACGGCCGGCACAGAAGTCGTGGACAGCACAGGCTGCTGCAGTGCCTGCTGGTGCGATAAGAGAACGCTGAAGCGGACGCGATGGCTGGCAGATCACCTTCTGGGCCTTCTTCTTCTGCTCTGCTGCCGCGATCCTCTCCTTCATCTGCTGGATCTCGAGCTCGCGCTTCTCCAGCACTGACAGTGACCGCGCAGGCGGCGCTGCCGAGTTGTGCACGGCCGGTCGCGAGGCGGCGCCGAAGGAGACGTGCTGCGAAGGCCCTTCGTCATCCTCGTCTTCGCTGTCACTCACATTGATCACATGAGGCGTTTGCCATGCGCTGTTGAGGACCGAGAAACCTGAATTCTTGCGTATAGCTGGCGGAGGGTCAGGCACGTGCGGGAGTTGCACGACCCTGCCGTTACTGGAACCGATAGCGGGACGTTTCGTCGGACGCGCCCCGTTGTCTGAAGAGCCATTAGAACTTGAAGATAGCGAGCCGTCGTCGAAGTCAGCAGCCACGGGTCGAGACCGCTTTACGCCGCGCGCGCCACCATTCAGCTCCGGCCGCAATGGGTCAGAACTGATAGTAGACGACGTGGATGGGATAGGTGGAAGGGGAGGCTTGAAGGTCTGGGCAGGGTTGGCCGAGGACTGCTTGGAAGTGGGTCGATCTCCATCCGAGTCGATGTCCATCGCGTCCGGGCTTCGTACGAGGGCTGGCGCCGCCTGTTCCTCAGGTACCCCCGCAACGCTGCGCAGGAAATCTGCTACAGGATCGGGATGCACGCCGGCATGTACGGATTGAGCGACAGTGGCGATGCTCGGGGTGCTGCTCGTCGCCATATGCGGGCTGGCAGGTGCGTTTGCGGAAAGTGCGGCGGCCTTCTTTGATTTTAGGCTCGCCAACACGGCCCTTCGGGCTTTGAGCTCCTGCTTCTTTTGCGTCTCCATTTCGAGCAGGTCTTGGTTCGGCTGAATTCGTGCTGCCGTTCCAGGCGAGAGCTGGGGCGGTGGAGGCAATTGGGATGTCGACGCCACCGGTAGAGAGGCGAGGGGAGGAGCATTGGCCCTTGCAGGTTGCGCGATGATCGTTGCGCGTGGTGTGAGGGTACTGGTCGCAATGACAGCGCTTGTGGGTTTTGGTGGTAGACCGGCGTTCAAAGGAGGGAAGAATTGCTGTCCAAAGGGTGTTCGAGGCGTTGTCGCAGAAATTACCGGCGAGCGAGGAGCAGGAGGCCTTGGCGGCGGCGGCTGGGGAATCTTGACCTGCTCGTTCATGGATCCAGGGTACAAAGAAGTTTCGTTCCCTTTCAGATCGAGGTTGTAGGGTAGCCGGAGGTTGAGTTCGTGGAACGCGTAGGCGATGGTTTCCTGCCGTATGCCATAGGTGACCAAGTATTCTGGAGTGACGCCCATGCCGAGCAGATCGAGAATATGTAGCTTAATCTCATGTAGTGTATCTGGAGGCACTGCAGCGACGTAAGTACGAGACGGCAGTTATTTTTGGTCTGAAAGGCGGTGACAACTCACTTTGTAAAAGAGGCCGAAGTTCTAATTCTTCTGGCGGAGGCGGACGAGCAGCAGCAGAGCGAGCGACAGTGGGACTGGGCGGTAGCAAGAGAGATTTCAGCAGAGCAGGGTCGTCAGCAGGCAGCTTGTCTGGTATGGGCGTTCGCGGCGCATTTTCATTGACAGCAGTAGACGAGGTTGTCGCAGAAGGCGGCGGTGGGGTGGATGGAACAATGGCGAGCCCCTTCGGACGAGCCGAAACGGGCACTTCAGCCTCGCTAATTTCGCCGTCTTCCTTGTCCTTGTCGCCAGGCAGCAGCACAACAGGAGCAGCAGGCGTCGGCAGAGGCTCATCGTCGTAATTGAGACTCAACGCTTGAGAATCAGGCCCAGATACGGCCAAGGGTCGACTGGGTGCCGCCTGGGATTGAGCCTGCTCCGGAGCGCGTTTGCGCTTAGCCTTGAGGGTTAATAGAGCAGCAGCCCGGAGCTCGTCGGCATTGCGTTCTGGAGCAGGCGGGAGCGAAGCGGCAGCCATTGTCGGCTGCTAGAATGGCTTCAAGACGCGAGAGAGGAGAGCCGTCCTTGAGGAGGGAAGGGATCAAACACGAACAAACACTCCAATTGCGCGCGCACAACAGGATACGATTCTGAGTGCTGAGCATGGGGTCGTAATTGCTGTAGATATATACATGTGATGTTGTTGGTACACTATCATGAACGCATAGAATACATTGAGATGAGGCATTGACGGGTCGTATACGTAATCGCAGGGAGAATCAAGTCCGAGGTGGGGGTAGTCTGAACATAAACACCCTGAAGTCCTTGAGGCAGAGCAGCATCACCATCTTGGTAGTCTCGTAGTCGCGGCTGGCCAGGTTATCGCGAATCTTCCAGGCGTAGTCGGTATGCTTCTGAGGAAACTGGGCCAGAACAGCGCGCCAGGCTTCATCTTCGTACAACCACTTGTTGCTCATCACAAGGGTGTTGAAGAGCGTAGGGTCGACGTCGATAGCAACCATGGGTATGCCCGACGCCACAGCCGATCGTATCTCGGCGTCGATCTGTTCCACTGCAAGCAAATCAGTTGAGAAGTTCATGCAATATTCGAGTCAGCCACGAACCCTTGGGCTGGTAAGTATGCCGGGTCCACTTGGCTGACTTGCGACCTTCGCCTTCAAACGGAAGAAGCACCTCGATAGGAATGGCCGCGGGGTCTCGTTGGAAGTGCATCGAGGGACTGGTGATATCCGTCGAAATAGCCGACACGCCAGCAGTGGTCAAATCCGTCCTGCGTTGTGCGGCTATCTCGCCCGCAAGCCATGTGGGCAAGTTCTGACGAGAAACTAGATAAAGTAGATCAGTAATACGACATGTCGGTAGAATGATAGCGACTCACCTTCGTGTTCTTTGTCGCTGAGCACATTGCGAACGCGAAACTCGCGTCGCGCAGACCTCGTAGACGGAAGAATGACACAAAACCTAGCGGATGTCAGCCGGACAAAGGCTGCGCAAGGGAACCTAGGCTTACAGAATGCCTTCACGTCGCGCTACAGCAATAGGCTCCTGGTCCGGATCCGCAGAGTCGAGGGCCGAGTCGTACATTACGTCCGCACTGATATTGTAACCCCAAAGCATTGAAAGAACTTCGAGCCGCTCTTCGAGCTGCCCAGGCTCGCGGGAAATGACATACACGTCTGTCCGCCGCGGAGACCAGTAGCCGAACGACGTCCGAGAACGCTGCAACTTCTGTCGTTCGACTCGTTGATACTGCTCCAGGGCCGCCGAGAAGGTGTTGACGGATATCTGGAGACCCACTGCGCGCACACCGGGCAGGCTCTTGCCCGGCAGGACTCGGGAGAACAGATGCTCGTATCTAATGGACGACTGACTGTTAGAGTGGAGCATTTCGTGGGAGAGTCCACGCACCTTCCACCGATTGCGATCTTGTCCGATCTCTTCGAGCCTTTGGAAAGCTCAAAGTGAATGCCGGTGTCGTATATCGACGAGCGAGTAGTCACAGATCTGACGACTATGGGACGCTTTACGCCGAGAGCGTTCGCGTACTTCATCGTCCGCTCAATTTCGCGCAGGGCGCTGCAAACTTTCTCGTCATGTGGGGCAGGATTCCAGCCTTCAGTAAGCGCGGCGAGGTCGGCTAAAGCAGTCCTGGTCAGACAAGTGCAGGGAGGCTGTTTGTGAATAGAGAGAACTCACGTTGCTCACTCCATTGCTCTAAGGAATCGATAACGGAGCGACTCAGACCGAGGCGGAGGAGGTTGGCGCGCTTCTGAGGGAATGAAGACTTGGCCTGGTTCAGCACCTCACAGACATTCGCCCTCAGCTGGCCCGGCACTTTCTCCAGAGCAGCGCAGGTCACTGCAAACCGGAGACAATCAGTTATGCTATCCACAGAATGATCGGTTCGACGCACGGGCGGGATGCGAGATGTAAAACTTGTATCCTTCCGAAAGACCAGGAAACGTGTCCAAGCATTCATTTGCGACGGCCAGTGCCTCAGCAGCGGCAGCGAGAGGACCCTGGTCCATGTCCGGCGTGATGATGTCGAACGAAGCCACCTTGAGCCGATCAGGATGCCCGATGCCCATCTGCATGTAAGTGTCGCCGATGTGGAAGCGCTTGATGCGAGCCATCTCGCGCCGCACGGCCATGCGAGCGAAGGGCACCAGCAGGTTTTTCGGGAGCGTCACGAGATCGCCGTTCCGATCCAAGAAGGTCGCGGGAGGGTTATCCTGTGTCTCGTATTCTTCCAGCGATGACATGGCGGGCCCAAGCAGCGGAGGCTCGATCTCCACTGCGCCGTGCTTCGTGAAGATATTTTTGAGATGATCGACGACAACGCCGGAAAGCGCCATGATGTCCAAGCGCCCCTTCTCCGAATTGTATGTGGAAGCTTTGATCGGATTGAGTGGCTGGTGGAATAATGCCTTGACCACCTGCAGGTAATGGGTTGAGTCCGGACGCGCTGCAGAACCGTCAATTCAAACCACCAAAAAATCACCGGTGTACACACTCATCACACGCAGCGTCTCGTTGAAAAACTCGTCCGCGACCCTCGGCGGAAGCAACTCGCTCTGACTGAGCTCCAGGGCGCTCGGCCGTCGATCTGGGTCATGCTGCAACAACGCGGTAATGACTGCAAATCGTTTAAGAGAGATATACACGGCGAATCGTTAGAAAACAAACATACTCTTCCTTTGGCGCTCGCGGCCAGCAGGCCAGTTCTCCGGAAACACGATCGTGGGCTTACGCAGCTCCTCGAGGACATGGATCCGCTCCGCGCCCGTCGAAAACTTGTAGTTCATCTCGAAGAAGCAGATGCCCAGGCTGTACATGTCCGCCTTCGCCTGATTGCGCGTCCTGCGTCCCGAAAGGACCTCGGGTGCGACATAAAGCCGTGTTCCGACATCTATGCTTGTCAGCCTGCAAACAACGACCAGCTCGCCAAGTAGACGGACCTTTGGTCATCTCCGGGTCCGTCACAGCGCCCGCGGGCATGTCAGATGGCGCGACGTCCGCTATACTGGACGTGGCCAGTCCAAAGTCGCCGACTTTGGCGTCTCCCTTGGCGTCAATGAAGACATTCGACAGCTTAATATCCCGGTGAATCTGGGAAACATCAGCATCCGATTGTTTAGGGAAATCGTTGCCAAAAGCATGAGCAATACTCACGATGCCCAAGCTTGACATGTGTACGAGCGCCTCAAGGACCTGATGAAACAGTCGCCACGCCTCTTCCTCCTCGAGACCGTCATCCACACGTTCTTTCAGCGTCTCCTTCTCGACGAATTCCTACAACCAGCGGTCAGGAATTACCTTGTAAATAAACCGGTTAATGCGCACCATGGAGATGTATAACATCTGCCGCGGCCGGCGAGACTGAGCATCGATAATCGGTGCCCGATGCACGACAGGCGACTCGCTCTCAGCTTCCTCATCCACATCGTCGTCGTCGTCATACTCGTCCCCGCCGGCATCGCTGCTGCCCTCATCCTCATTCCCAAACACGACATACGGGAAACTCGTCGTCTTGCTGCGGCTCCTCGAATGCGAGTGCGAATGCGAGAACGACATATCGAGGTCGGCCCGCCTGAAGCTCTGCAGCTGCGCCCTGCCCCCAAAGTTATTGTTATTGAAGCCAGACATCTCCATCGAGTCCGAGTCGGTCGCAGTATCCTCCGCATCCGCATCGTCGATATCCTCGAGCCACGTCGCGTAGTAGCGCACGATGTACCGATGGTTGAGCCTGCTCAAGGTGTTGACCTCGCGGAAGATGCGCGCGTCCGTGTCACCCGAGCGCAGCTTGATCTTCTTGACCGCGTAGATCTTGCCGTCGAGCTTGTGCCGCGCCTTGACCACCTGCCCGAACCCGCCACTGCCCAGGTGCTCGAGTTCGTCGAACTCGGCCTGATATCGGCTCGGCGCGCTTGCCCGCTGCTGTTGGTGCTGCTGGCGCCCAAAGTACGTCGTTGGCGAGCTCCCGATCTCCGTCTCGGGCGAGCTGCTGCTCCCCATGAACCGCGAGCTCGGGTTGTTCGCGCGCGGGGCTGGCGTACACGGTCAGGTCCATGCATTGATACGCATATTTGACGGAAAGAGAACGCACTTGGGATGGCGATGGGCGCGCTCGTCGACCGCACAGGCGACGAGAACGTAATGCCCTGCAGCTCGTCCAAAAGCCGTATGCACGACAGCGGGCTCTTCTTCGACGGCTCGAACATGCCGATCGTCACAGTGCGCAGGCTGTCCGGGAAGTCGGCTGCAGCCACATAGAGTACTACGCGTCAGCATGCATCAGGCAAGCAAGCCCAAGGAAAGAACACACGCAAAGCGAGAACAGCTCTGAAGCCATCGTACCGCTCCATGACGTCCAGCCCATACAGCATCTGCAGCAACACAATGCCCACATTCCACAGATCCCTCGCGCGGCTGTACGTCAGCGGGCTATGCGCGACCTCCCGCGGCATCCTAATCCGCGTGAGTCAGTCGCTGTTGAACGAGAGCGCGCGCGACGGGGACGGGGACGCACCAGCTAGGCGGGATGCGCAGCTCGTCCTCCACGCCCGCGGAGCCCGCGAACGGGTTCGACTTGTGCAGGTCGAGCAGGCGCGTGGTGTACGACGCGCGCGACAGCTTGATGGAGCCCGCCGCGCCGGAGCTCTTGCTGGAGGGCTGCACGACGTGGATGCACTTGGCGCAGAGCCCGCGGTGGAACATGCCCTCCGCGTGCAGCACGTTGAGCGCGGAGAGGATCTGCGCGAGGTAGTCCTGCAGAGTGCATCCTCGTTGTCAGCACGGTGCCGCTCTGGAAGGGGGGAGTGGAAGGAGGAGGAAAGCGAGGAGGAGACAAGAACGCACGCAAGCTTTCTCCACGCGCAAGCTCCCAGCGGCCTGCAAGATATCGAATAGCGTCGTCGGCGGGCGCTGCTCGGCGAGGATGAGGAGCTTCGCGGGCGAGTCGCCCGTCGCGTGCCGCAAGTCGACGGCGTACAGCTTCAGCAGGTACTTGCTCGCCTGCGACAGCGTCACGAGCTTCTTGAGGTCCTCGAGCACCTCGCGCGTCTTCTTCCGACCTACATACAGTACGTGAGGTGAGATGGGGAAATACAATGTGAGGGGAAGTGACTGACCTAGTTGTGTGGTGTAGTACTGGTTGTCGAAGCTGACGGTGTACAGCTCGAGCGGCGGGACGGTGTGCTGGTGGTTGTAGTACGCGGGCTCGGCAAAGTGCGTCGTGCAGAGCAGCTCTTTCGACACAGAATAGCGTCAGCCAAACCATCACCAATCAAAAACGCGGAGGGGGCGTAGCGTGAGTTGCTGTACATACCTTTCTGCCGACAGCACAGACGGACAGAATCAAACTTGACGGGCCCGACCTCGATCTCATGGTCGAACGTGACCATCTCGCCGCCGTCGACGGTCGCGTCGGTCGAGAACGAGTGGCCGCGCTTGCGGCGCTGCTGCTGCTGCCTTACGCGCTCCTCGCGCTCCTTCTGCTCCGCGACGCGCCGCGCGAACTCCGCCGCGCGCCGCGCCTCCTCCTGCTGCCGCTGCTCGGCCTCCTCTTCGGCTTGCTGCGCGCGTTTCTGCAGATACAAGAGTGGTCAGCCACCCGAACCCAAACCCAAACTCCACGCGGAATTCCGGACGACTCACGCGTTCCTCCTCGATCGTGCGGTTCGTCATCTGCGTCGCGAGCGAGACGTTGGGCGTCGGCTTGGACGCGGTGTTGTGCGAGAGGATCCATTCCTGGCAGAACGACGCGATCTGCGCATCCGTGCAGCGTCAGCCGCTTACCATGAAGGTACAAGGGGAAAAGGAGGAACGCACGTCAAAGACCATCGCCCTGCCGGCATTGCGCTGGGCCTCCGCCTTGATGAGGTCGGAGAGTTGGGAGATGTGGGCTGGTGAGAGTCCCACGGCATTTTGGATCGTGAAACTCGGGACGGCTTTGTCTGGGTATGTTTTTGGGAGTCTGAGATTGTCGTGAGCATGCAGTTCCACGCAAGGAACTCAGAAGAGAGAACGGCAAAAGCATTCAGTACGAGTTTGCGGCGCCGAAGTCGAGAGTGTATGCACTCTCGTGAAAATATGACGCGAATGATACGCAACGGTTCAGCGACGCTGTCCTTCCGTGAGACAAGATGTCGCCTTGAATGCCATGGCTAGCCAGTAGCAGAAACGCGGCGCAACAGCCAATGAATGATAGGTGTTCAGGACAGGTCAGAAGGCCTGTCAGGGCGCGTGCTTGACAGCTGTCCAACTGCAGGTCGACCTTGGATTGGCTGAACTACGACAGCAAGGCGGGGAGACCCGAACATGCCGCCGCTCGCGCGATACGCCACACGCGCCGTATGCTACGCCAAACCTACTTCATTCGTAGCTGGGAACGCTGAAGGCATCCCCCAAGAGCCCAGAGACCACGGCAGAAAAGAAACAGCGAAATGATGGCGCGGCAAATGACTCACCTAGCATGTAAAGTGACCGCGACGCGGTCCTCGAGCGCCGGCTCAGCGTGTTTAAGGCGAATGCAGAATTCAGTGAGCGCATTTGCGCCCTTCCAGACGGTCGTCGGCTTGGAGAGCGTAAAGTCTGGGCCGTATATGGACTGGAGCGCGTCGAGTTCCTCTTGCTGCTGCTGCTGAGCGTCTGGCATACTGATACTGGCCGAATGGCAGAATCAAGTCAACGGTGGGAACGATGTGCTTGCGAAGGGGAAGGGATGTTATATCCCCTCGGCAACTCAAGCCGTCCGCCGTTCTTGCATCGCGCGGTGGTGGTGGGTGGTGGTGGGTGGAGGAAGAGGAACGCGGACTTAGACGACTGATATTTCCGCCATATGATCCACACCATCACCCACTCCGGTGACAAAGGATTGCATGAGGAGTGCTTCAGGATTTCTCCATGTCATTCGAACACTACGCACTAGGATTGCAAGAATTTCTCACAGATATCCTCATGTGATCTCAAGTCAATAGATTGGAATATATACCAGAATACCATGAGGAATACGGATTGAGATCCTTGTGTCAGAGGCATAATTATGCACAAGGATGGTTGATGATTTCTTGAGGATCCTGCAGACCTCAAGAGATCCTTGTGTATGATTACAGCATTAATACAAGGATATCAGATAGTATTCATTGTAGTATCCTCAAATATATTTCAACCTATTGACTCGAGGAGCACACAAGGATATCTGTGAAAAAATCTCATGCAATCCTGATGCGTAGTGTCTGAATGACATGATGGGATCCTCAAGCGCTCCTCATGCGATCCTGGTCATCGCGCCCAGTGACCCTCACATTGGCGGCTTGACAATCCCCCTGCTCAGTCTATAGTACACTACCGACGAGTCCTCGCTGCAGATGCCCACATGCAGCTCCCCGACGTCCTTCAGCTCGCGGAACACGGCACCGAACCTGCAGCACCAGTCAGTCGTCATCGGCAACGTGGCGCGCCAGAGCCTACCCTGCAAGCGACAAGGACTCGGCCAGCGAGCACGGCAAGACGTATTGCACATTGTCCTGCCGACCATACATTAAATGATGCGGTTCGCACTTGTTCTTCCTCAGTGCTCACCGTCTTCGGCCGGCGGCCCTTGACAACCACCCGACCCGCGTCTGCCAGCTCAACGGGTTCCAAGGACTCCCATTGTTGTGCTGAAACTTGCTTGTATCTCACAACGTTCTATATGAAACTCCTCATGGCGCACCAAGCATAAGATCGTTGTAAACTTGGAATAACGAGCCCGCCAGCGCCGGATAGCGCTTCATGAGCCCGGCGATGGGCTTATACTACGCACGTGGGACCTCTTGAACTTCACGCTTCGGTTATGCGCGGCCAGGACGTACAGCAGGGTGCCTGTCCATGTGGAAGCGTGCTGAATTTTGGCGTGGCGCGTCGTGACAACTCCGCTCGAATCTCTCTTTGCCCCCCACCGCGACGTTGTGTTAAAGCTCGACAGCAGAAGGACGAATACCGGTAGCGCTGCTAGACTCGCAAACAGTGCTGCTTCGCACAACGCGTTTAGCTGCTTTGTTGAAAATTTGGAAAGGACGCTCGCCCAGCGCACGTTCGGTGTGCCGCCATTCCGCACCGCCGTCAACGATACCGCTCCACTGCATGCATTCCCCTTCGGCCATTATCCTGGCGTCCAGTTCGCTACACTGCTGACAGGCTAACTGAAGTGTCATGGATAATCCGTGCGGCCGTAGCCCTGCTGTATCCTTTGCTAGTGTTACTCTCGCCATATAAATCGTTTCGCAGAGATGCCTTTCTTCTTCGATAGGTGTCAAATTAAAGTTCTTTAAAGTCAGGTACCTGACGCCATGTGGTCGCGACTAGACCTTGTGCTCCGATATCACGGCCGTTGACCTTTGACTTCTCTCGCGGCAAACTCACGTCTGGGCGCTGCTCGAAGTTCAAGTTCTGGTTGTCCGCTTCTCAAAAGGTTGTGCTCGCACTGTTCCTGGCTCACGGTTTTTGCTGATGCCCTCGTAACGTCAGCAGCATTCCATGCCGCGACGAGTGGTCCTGGAAGACGAGCCTGTGCTCATTTTCTTCCTGAAATGCAAGGCAGCCGAGCTCAAGGACCCCACCTGTGCGCACTGCTGCCCAGACTGTCTCTATACCCTTTGCAAAGTTCTTCGCGGCGGCCCAATGGTCGACGCGGCCTGCCAGCCGGCGTGCCACGATTTTTGGAACGCCTGCATCAAGGTGGTCACCACCCCGCGCACCAACGAAGAACTCGCCGCCCTGCGCGAAACGCTGCGCGCCAACGCCGCGTCGTGCCCCGGCCGAGCCATAGGCTACCACCAGTACGAGCTGAGCGACCACGGCGGCGAGCTGGAGGACCCGGTGCACAGGCTCTTCCATGCGCTGTATCAGTGCCTGGTGACCTGTCTCGCCCCCAGCGAAGGGCGACGCTCCACACCGCTGTCCAGCCGCTCTGGGCCCAAGAAGACGTTCGGAAACAAGCATGGTCGGTGGCCGTCCCATCCCAACGATCTTATCCCGCTCGGCGCGCGCCAGAGCGCGGAAATGCACCTCCACTGGGCCTGCCAGCTCTTCTCGCCCATCATGGCCTATTATTTGGAGATGCTCATAGCTGGCTGCCGGTCGCTCGTGTTCCCGCATCTCCTCGAACCGCCGCTGCGCGAGCGCCTGGTTTGGGTCATCGTCCAAATGCTTAACGCGGACACTAGGAAGGACAACTACTCCTGGCCCACGTCCGTCCCGTACGCCCGTCCAGCACGCCTCTCCAACTGGCTGTGCGCGTCGCAGTCATATATGTCTGTCTATTTCGCCGAGGGCTTGATGAACGTCATATTCCACGGGCCAGACGCCAAGTCAGACGACATGACGATGCTCTGCGCCGGTTTCGAAGCCGCCCTCATGCCCGCGCTCAACAATGCGCTGGACCTGGTCCAGCAAGGCGCTGTGTCGGGCCTCGACAAAGGGGACCTGGACCAAAACAGACTCTGCCAGTTAGCCGTCCTCCTGCACAAGCAACTCCCTCACAGTGAGCTGCACGTCTTGGCTCAACGCTGGCGGATATCAAACTCCGTCGAGAACACCGACCCGTTCGACTCGCTCCAAGGCCGTCTCAACCATCGGTACTTCAGCCGCACCTGCTGCGGCCCCGCGTGCACCAACGGCGTCCCCGAAACTCGAGACGGGAAACCGCTCCCGCTGTGCTCAGGCTGCAAGTTCACGCAGTACTGTTGCAAGGGATGCCAGATGGCCGACTGGAAGCGGGCGCCTTTGCCACACAAGGAACTTTGTCCCGTATTGCGCGTCTTGCGACCGGTGCTGGAGAAGGACACGAGCGAATTCGAGGACGTGCTCTTGGGCCTTGATTGGGAAAAGCTAAATCTGGAACGGTTTATGCGATGGCTTATAGATTAAGTAGTTTTTGTTCCAGTTGGTTGGGTACTTATCTATTGCTGCTGCGATCACAGAGGTACATACGTTACAAAACATTTTCCAGTCATTTCCTTACAGCAGCAAAACAGCAACTTCAGAACAGCCGTAACATCAGGAATTAATCAAAGAGCCAGAGGCGGAACTGTTGCCTATCGACCTCCCCCCAATCAAGGCTCCGGAGCACAACCTCAAATTCGCTCGTGGGCTTCTGCAGCACCGGTTTCAAGCTGCGCAACACGGGGCAGAGGTGCTTGTGAGGCAACGGCGCTCGCTTCCAATCGGCCATCTGGCATCCCTTGCAGCAGTACTGCGTGAACTTGCACCCGGCGCATAGCGGGAGCGGTTTCCCGTCGATGCTGTCGACGATGCCGTTTGTGCACGACGGGCCGTAGCAGGTGCGGCGATAGTACCGGCGCATGAGGGCCGATCTGGCCGGTTCGAGCGATTCGGTGTCCACCTTGCGGCGCGTTACCTGCCAGGCGCGGGCCAGCGGGTGCAGCTGGCCACGCCACTGGGGGCATCGCCCATGAAGCTCCATGGCCAACTGGCAGAGCGACTCGCGCGCTTGTGTAATCGTTGTGGCGTCCTTCTGGACGACGTCCAGCGCGTTGTTCAGCGCGGGCAGCAGCGCAGCTTCGAAGCCGCTGTAGAGTTTCTTCGGCTCGTCTAGGGTGCCGTCTGGCCCACTCGCAATGACGCCAGTGATGTCCGCGGCAATATGAACAGACATAGTATGCGACTCTGACGCACAAAGCCACTTGGGGAGGCGTTCCGGGAGGGCGTACTGGACGGTGGAGGGCCAGCGGAAAGCGTCCCGTGCGGTGTCGCCGTTGAGCATCTGCACGAGAGACCAGACGAAGCSCTCGCGCAGCGGCGATTCCAGTATGTTCGGAAAGACGAGCGACCGGCAACCCAGCATCGTCATGTACAAATAACTGATCGCGGCSGGCGAGAACAGCTGGCAGCACCAGTAGACGTGCATGTCCACGCTCTGGCGCGCACCGAGCGGTATAAGGTCTTTGGGATGGAGCGGCCATCGGCCCCKCGTGTTTCCGAACGTCTTCTTTGGCCTGGAGACAGAGAGGAGCGCAGAACTCCGATCTTCGGTTGGAGAGACGCAGAGGCACAGACACTGATACAGCGCGTGGATGAACCTGTGCAGCGGGTCGTCCAGCTCGCCGGCATGAGCGCCCCTGATCAGGTCGCGACGATGGTAGTCCGACTTGCGCTCGGGGCAGCTCGCGGCGTTTGCGCGCAGCGTTGTCCGTAGAGCAGCGATATCTTGGTCCGTTCGTGGCGTGGTGAGCGCCGCGACGCACGCGCTCCAGAAATCGTGACATGGCGGCTGGCAGGCGGCGTCCAACGTCGGTCCGTCGGTAAGAAGAGCTGTTATGACATAGAAGCAGTCTGGGCAGCACTTTGAACAAGCAGGGTCCTTGAGTTCGATTGCCCTGTCCTGGAGGAAGGCAGGCTCGAACAATGGCTTTGCCATGGAAGCCTGCAAGCGGGCCAAGGCCGTCAGCAAGGAGCCTCGGTACATCGCGAGCAGGACCTTGTGGGAGAGCTTCAGGCAGCACGCGGAGACGTCGACACTGTGCGCGAGGAGGAAAGGTCGCCACCCCTGAGCGGAGCAAATGGTCGGCGGAATTGTCGCATCCAACGTCTCCAATGGCGCCAGCACGAATCACATGTTGGGCTGACACGCACTCTGCACACCCTGAAGCCAGTCCTTTTCTTTCCGCTGTGGAAACTGGGTTGAAATCCTGAAAAGCGGAGGATAGATTGGAAATGTATTGAAAGTGTTTCCGACCCGTTTGCCAACCCGGAAAATGACTTGAAGTCTGGACGCAGGGTGACGACGCCGAGTCCACAGAAATATTATACCCATCCTTGTGGCCCGGACAACGCATTTGGTAGGCGTTTAGACCGAGGTTTGGCCTCCTGAATGGCCGTTTTGGCGGTACTTAAGTTGTGCCAGACATGCTTTCCGAGGGGCTGGGAGTAAGCGACCAGTGGCAAGTGAGCGAGCAGCATGCCAGCTTATCCAGAAGCGTGATCCGTAGTCATATGAGACGTCCAGGCGGGGACACTGAAGGCCATGGCGGGAACGGAAAGGCAAGCGACAGAGGCAGCGGAGTTGGACGGCGGCGCGTGCTGTCATAATCGGCTTTGGACGCGCTTGCGCGTACTCAGACTGACTTGCCCTCGCCCGACCCTGCTCTGAACCGTCGCATACAAAGCCCCGATGTTTGGCGACGAGCGCAGAAAGCGGATTAACCTGGGCGGCATGCCAATGGCCGCCTCGCACACCGACATCCTCGACGCTGCCAAGGCCCGGCGCGAGGAGCGCATAAATGCTAAGCGTCGACAAGACGCCCACGCGCCCCACGGACGACACCCTTCCTCTCCCCATGCCCCTCGTCGTCGCGCTCGACATGCATACCTCCACCGCGCGTCCTGCCCTCCTCTCGCCCCCGCCCGCAGTTCTCTCCCACACGCGTCGCCCTCGACGCCACGCACCCAGCACCTCGCGTCGCGGCCGTGACGCGGCCGGACATCGCGCGCTCGACCTGCACGCTCCATTTCCCAACACGCTCCCAAGTCATCGATCGCGTCCTTCCCTTCCCGTCCATGCCCGGATTTCGCGCGCGCAGTTCATTGTCGTGGCTTGTACCTATCTAGTGCCAATGCATGCCAACTTGTCCATCTTCGAGTCGCGCAAAACCTTCTTGAACAGCTCAAGCGTCCAGTGCCAGAGTGAGGGAGGTGTAGAAGTCGATGGCTTCTCAAGCTTTGAGTTCACACAGAATGCGTTGTGTTACAGTAAAGCTCTTGTATTACTTCAAGGAGGGCTCTATGTACAATCCAACTTCATTCGTGAATTCCGACTACTTCAGAGGTCCTCTGCATGCGTTCGGCGCCTTGATCTTGAGCGCCAGGTTGTGGCACCGTGCAGCGTGCAATAGGTCTAGAAGAGAAACGGTCAGCGACGGCCAAAGGAAACCATCAAAGGCGGACGACGTACCGAATGCCTCAGATCTGCAGCAAGCAATCTGGGATCGTCGAGGATGCCATGTTGATCTTGAGCGCTGGACTGGCGCGAGCATGCGACAGTCTTAAGAGGAAACAGTCAGCGATGGGCAAATGAAGATTCAAGGCGGACGACGTACCGAATCTATTCAAGGACACAGCAGAACGATCTTGAGCGCCAGATTCTGTAACGGCGCGAGCGTGTGATAGGTCTGAAAGAGAAAAGGTCAGCGACGGGATGATGAAGGCATCAAAGGCGGACGACATACCAAGGCGATCAAGTGACAGAACAGCCGTTCGGCGCTGGAGCAGAGTAACGGCCTGCGGGAGCTGCGTTGACATGATTATTCGGGGATCGTCGTGGACGACTTGATGACAGCGTCGTGTTGATCTTGAGCGCTAGGTTGTGAAGGGCGCAGCGTGCAGGGAACCTGCAGGGGAAACGATCAGTACCGCCTGACAGCTGCGGGGCGATGAAGGACGGATTGAACGCGCTTGGAATCGGCGGACAGCATAACAGCCGTTCGGCGCAGCAGCAGCGTAACGGCATGTGAGAACTACGATGGGATGATCGGCGGGGAATCTGGGGATGGTGAACGACTTGACACACCGTTGACTTGATCTTGAGCGCTAGGCTATGAACGCGGAGAGAATAAATAGTCGGCGGCGAGCGAAGACGACTTGACGTACCGACGACGGTCAGCAGCCTGTTGATCTTGAGCGCTAGGTTGTGGAGGCGCGCGATGCGGAGAGAAGCTGGGGAAATGACTGAATAATCAGCGGCGAGAGCGAGGACTTGACGCACCGAAGACAATTGGCGGGTGTTGATCTTCAGCGCTAGGTTCTGGACTAGCGCGGTGCGGAGAGAATCTGAATAAAAAGAATGAATGCTCAGCGGCGAGCGAAACGAAGACGACTTGACATACCGTACATGTAACAGTTGCGACTTCAGCGCGTGTCGTGGCGTCCGTTCGGCGTAGAGACAGAGTAACGGTCTGTCAGAGCAGCGACGGCGATCAGCACAATATCCTGCGTTCATCGAGGACGATTCGACCTACCGACGATCGTCAGCATTTGCTGATCTCGAGCGCCAGGTTTGTGGGCTGGGGTCTGAAGAAATAGAGCAACGGTCAGCGGCCAGATGTGTGAGCGCATCGAAAGCGCGATAGGATGTTGATCTTGAGCGCCAGGTTCTCGAGGCGCGCTCCATGTGGGCTAGCAAAAAACAAAAGGTCAGTGACAAGCTCATACAGTGAGAGTGTGTGAGTAACATGATAAACATGCAGCACTGCAGCCGTTCGGCGACGTGGCAGCGTAACGGCGTAGGAAAGCTATGCCAGACGGTCAGCGTGCCGATGAGACTGTCGAAGAAATTCGACACACCGGAGTGAATTTGCGCGCAACGCCGACAGATCGGCAGCGTGGCGGCGTTGCCGTTGACTCGAGTGCTTATGATCGTCGCCAGGCAGTGAGGGCGAAGGCGAGTTTGACGCGTAGCGTCGTCGCGGACGAAGGCGCCGTTCAGCGACCTGGGCAAAACAAAAACAAACGGTCAGCATTGCGATTGCAAGACAATGAAGGGCGGGTCAACGTACCCATTGTAAAGCGCGTACTGCGATGGTCACGCAGAAATGACACGCGATGGATTGGAACCTATGCAAGAACGGTCGGTATTGGCTTGGACAGCGAGGACGAATTGACTTACCGCTGACAGCAGCCGCTACTTATCCCGACATGCAACGCAGTGGT
This sequence comes from Auricularia auricula-judae, assembly GCA_002092955.1. NCBI lineage: Eukaryota > Fungi > Basidiomycota > Agaricomycetes > Auriculariales > Auriculariaceae > Auricularia > Auricularia auricula-judae. The sequence continues at coordinate 75,471 of NCVV01000107.1, forward strand.
GCGCGGGATCTGTGGCTCGGTGTGACGGCGGAGGGCGTGCAGACCGAGTGGGTTAGCGATCGAGGTGGCTTGCGCAATAAGTCGACCGACAGCATCTACACGAACCATCAGCCGTTCAGCAACCTGGAATTGCGGATTTCAGTGGGACAATTAAAGAGAGATGAGAGAATTTGACGTACCGTCGTAGAATGCGTGACGCGACGTGCAGGAACGAAGCGCGAAGCTGCGATCGAGCGGTCAGCGTCGCGAACGTCCCACGAAAAGAGAACCTGACGTACCGTTCGGCAGCGTCTTCTGTTTGCGCAGCACATGCTCTGGCGCCTGCAGGAGACGAATATTCAGTGCGGAAGTCGAGCAGATCGGAGATGGTAGACGTACGGGGTCAAGGAACGAAACGGGATCCACCGGAGTTGTGAGCGCCGCATGAGTGCGACCCAGTGTCGACAGCCGTTATGACGACAGCGGCATTGAACCGGCGTCTGGGAGTCGGGTGAGTGATAATGTCACCAGCAGAAGCGGCGAGACGGTCGCACTCACCGTGCAGAGCAACGTCGAAGCTCGTTGGCAAATCGTTGAGAACGGCAGCAGCGGCGAGGAGCTGAGGATGGGCGCGTGCAGGAAGAGGAGCGTGCAATGTGTGAGATGAGAGCAGGAGATGGGTGGGGAATGAGTGACTAGGGGCGGCTTTTATACCTGCCCAAGCATCCTTCCGGCGAGGAATATCGCATTCTCGGCCGTTCCTTCGCCGCTCACGAGTCATAGCTGACTGATTACAACGGAGTGTATTCCCGCAGCTGATAATAGCCGTTGAATGGGCGGAACCGAGGTCTGGTGCGGCGCGCGGCGTTGGGGTGCTGGGCTCGCTTAGGCCGCCGCCGACCGTCCAACGCGAATTTCTCGACGGCCGCTGCAGCTCTCCCCTTCCCGTCTCGCACGCATACGGGTCACGTGACACCATCAGGGTCCATGTAGTTGGTTGAGGGGGGAGGGGCCCCTATTCCCCCCTATACCGCAAAGTCTCCCAAACCTACGATCTCTCACCCCACCCCAAGCGGCGCGTTTCCAAGCACGCCCCGTGCTTCTCGCATCAGATCAAGCACGTTAATCAACGTCGCAGCTCTAGACCGCCGGTGGAACGAGGCGTTTTGCGCGGAATGCACATTTCGTCGAGTTACGCGCGCTGCGCCTCCCGGCCTTCCTTCGCTTGTTTTTCCGTTTCAAACCGTCTTACGAGAGAATTAGAGTCAGTCATACGCCGATTGGAGACGCTGCATTGCATGACTCTACGGCGGCGGACGGTGTTCGAGGTCGATTGCACAGAACTCACGGACTCCGCATTCAGCCGAGTTCCCGCGGAACGCTCCTCGTTTCGTCGAAATTTGAGTTCTTCTCACACCCCCGCATGAGAGCTAGAGTCACGTGACATGTATACAACTACTGTATATGCTCATTTCCTGAATTGCCGACAACGTGAATCTCATGTTGAGGAATGGTGCCTCTGCAGAGTCCAGTGGCGCGCGGAACTGGATCGAGACGGAATCACCATCCGCGGCAACGTTCAACCCGGTTCTCTCAGGCGTTGTTTCAAGCTTATCTCTTGTACTGCGTCACCCTATGCGGTGTAAATGCACCCAAGGCCGATATACATGCCAGAGTTCGGCGGGAAGCCTGCAAGTGCGGCTGAATGCCACAACGTCGTTCTATGCATTTCTGCGCTTCCCACCGTGAAAAAGGCAGAAAATCTTCATATGCTGCATTCTCACTCCGACTATCATTGAAGTCAGGGGGATTGTACCGTATGCTTACTATGAGTGCTTGAAACACGATCTGACGACTAAGCCAGAGTCCGGATAACGTGCCTGAGTGCGGGTTTCGCGGGACACAATCACTAACGAGAGCACACTGTGCATATGATCATGGGAATAATTTCAACCTGTATGCGTCCGGCGTTGAGAAGGCGATGATCGGATGAATACTTACACTTCGGCTAAAAGTGTCAATGAATGGCTCGCTAAACTTGACAAAGCCCGCGCACCGCCGCAGTTGGTCAGCGGAGAATGAACAGTTTTCTTGACAGTCCTCTTTGGCCCGTAACCCGCTCCCGTCGCACTCGACCTCTTCATAAAACCCCTTTGAACGCACCTCACCTTCGCCGACCAACCTTTTACGGCGCCGCCATGCTGCACAATCTCTGCACGGGCGAATCATCCTTCACCGCTCAAATCTTCGTTCGCTCCGCTGCAATCCACAATGAAGTTACGATGCTGCACTTCCTCAGTGCTGCTGCGGTCGAATCAGGTGGGTAGTGGTCTCTGCCTCTATCGCTTTCCCCTCGCGCACTGTCGCCGCCATCACTCTTCTCTTTCAGTCTGACTCGCCGGTGTTGACCCAGTGTTGCAGATATACACACATTCAGTGTGTACACCGTTTCCGTTGCGATATGGGCTTGTAGCTGCAGGGTAAGCACTTTACAGCATCTCGATTCTCAACCCGGCTCCCAAACTCATTTTGCCTCATTACAGGCAGAATGCACGCGAGGCCATTGCGCAAGCTTCTGAGTGATGGAAAACACCAGGTGAGCCAACTCGTTTCTAACGGGCGCCAGCGCTGTCCTGACCGTTGATCTTTTGCAAGTCCGACGCTAGCACTCTTCCTCCCGCCATCACTTCCGCCAGAATTGCCGGTCGTGCAACGCCGACGTGTCAACGACACCTGCTGCATGCCCAAAGTGCCGTCTGCGTGCGCACTGATCGCTACAAGTCAATCGGGATGGTCGAATTCCGCATCTTCAATGTCCGAGGACCAAGACTTGTGAGTACATATTCGAACCTTCCCGGTGCTTGTTTTTGCGCCTCCGAGCATTATTAGCCTGGAAAGATGGTGTTGGAGTCAGGGCATCTAGCGGCGCTCTCGCTGCGGCGAGGCCGCAGCGCCAGTGCGGCTGGAGAATCGGACCACCATGACCCCAACGGCACGGTGTTTTCGCGGCGCAGCAGTGTTCTCCATGCCGGATATGCACACACTGCGCGCAATCTCTCTGTCCGCGCCGACGATTAATCAGCCAGGCTGTCGCCGCGAGTTCCGCTGTCTTCGACGCTCTGCGGAATCGTTACTGACCTTTCTCATCTGCAGATTCCCATGCGACGCTTCGCTTTCTAGCGTCACGTCGATGGCTTTTGAATGGTCGCGCTCCATGAAGATTTCACGCGTGGCGCCGACGACGGCGGTTTATGCTCCCGCTCGTGCACAGCACAATCAAGCCTCTCACTGCGCGGTCTGGATCGATTCGCCGAGCCATGGTCACTCATGACGTGGACTAGGTAAGCAACTGCTGCCTCTCCGCTTCGTCTCATCTGAATATCGTTCTAGGTTGTGCCGCGTGGCGCAGCAGGAGTTGTTGAATCGCTGACTGCCAGGTGTGTTCGCATTCGATGCGATATCTGCGCGTTGCTCACAAAGTTGAAGCAGGCAACCTCGTGCGTCGCACCCGCCGTCACCAACGGCGCCATTTGCCGTCTCAGCCTATTGCCAAGCCTCTACGGACGCCATCTCGGCCTCAATGTCCTCCGTATCATCAACTCCGTCGCCGTTGCCAGAGCCTCAGGTCTCGACCGCCACTCAATATGGCGTCCAGTTCGCCTAGCTTGGCGGCGACCCCACGTCTCCCTGCGCGCGCCATCTACGACCACAACTGCGCGCTGCGATGCACGCTCGCTGCCACTGCCTTTGGCAATGGTCGCTGAGGTGCGCAAATTTTTGATGACCGTCCATCGTCCTCGTGACCAACGACTCTGCAGGCAGCTATTCTTCGCGCACATCACTGACCTGGCCCGTGGCTGGACAGCCGGAACCGTCGAGAGGCGCGACGGCGCGCGGTGGCTATTTTTGGACGTCGCGCTCGAGGTGCGCTCTTTCGTTCTCCCGTCACCGCCCGCATTCCTGACGACTCTGTGAGCAGTTCATTGTCGTCCTCAACGCGTGCAGGGTCCCGCTCTGATGCGGACGGTCGCGCAGACCGGCGCTCGCTCAGAACCTGCTCCCTGCCTACCGCCTGCCCTCCGCCCAGCGCAGGGCTGGTCAACGGCGTCTCTGTTGTCGCCTTGCAATTATCTGGTGCTGGGCGGTCGTTATACATCGGAGACATCGGGCACTTCGCGCCCGCTCGAAGGTACGTGTGTTTATTCTCGTTTGCATGATGGCGCTGAACTGACGTCCATTTCTGCCGCCTAGGTTCGCGTTCTGCTCGCCGCATCTCATCAAGTCAGCACGGCTATGTGTCTGCAGACTCTGTGAGCCGTGAAACGCGGCGCGGCGGAGTTCCTTGTGAGTTCTCCGTTTCCCGCTCCACGCATCGCGGAAAAGTGCTGACAGTAACCGTTGTAGCTCTCCACTCGTGTTTCCCTACGTCCGCCGCATTCAAAGACTGCTATAAGAAGCAGCAACCGGGGCGAGAATGGCCGGATGCCGGCGCTAGGTGAGTCACATTCATTTTCATGTCGTGGGCGATTCCGCGCTCGGCGAGCAGCCCCTTGCACACCTCGCGTCCTCGTGTGGCGCGACGGTGCACATGGCGGTAGGCATCTTGTTGCCGCGTTGATTTGGGCGCTGCGGGCTGCTGCTGCGCGCGCGCGTCACGTTTGCCGTCCGGTAGAGTTGACGTCTGCGCAGATTCATACAGCACCGCGGCGCGCGCCCCGGCTATCCGCAGTGCTCGACATCGAATTCTGCGCTCACACTCGGCGCGAGGAGCGGTCTGGACCGGCGCTTAGTGAGTGGCGCCACTTCTTGGTTTTCATCGCTAACGATTATCGGCGCGCCCGACGCTGTAGGACACGGAATGCGCTCCCGATCGACCCAGGTGAAGGACACGCGTGTTAGAGCTCGGGGCCGCGCCTGTATTTGAGGTGCGTTGCTCGCCGCTGCGCGCGGCGATGCCGATATTTGCTGATGATCGCGTTTAGGTTTCGCTGCACGGCGCGTCCAGCGCGCTCAGCGTTGTGCTCTGGAGACGTAAAGATGCCCACACACTGCGCGCCAACCCCGGGCCTGCCGCGGTTCGCGAGATCTCGCCGAGTTTGCTCGCTGCGGCCGGCGATGGCAGGGGGCAAGATGTGCTCGTGGCGCCTCTAAGATTTGGCGTCGGCGTCTCGCATGGGATCACATCACTGTCGCCAAGTGGCAGGTCGCGCTTTCCAGCGGTTCGACGAGGGTGAGTCGATTTCACCGGATTTCGCCTCCGCCGCTCCGCACCGCTGACCGCGACCCGCAGCGTCAACTCCCACCACACCGGCGCTAATGCGTCTCGAACGCGTCTGAACAGGTGTGCCACGGCCGCGAGCCAGTCTGCCGTTCTGCGCAGCCTCGCGACCCGTTTCTGCTTGCCCCGTTGTCTCGTACAACAACGGGCACATAGATAGCGTAATACAGTGATTTTTGCCTTTTCACCGCGTCCGCGTTCGATCCCAGCAAGCTCTCGACACCGTTCCTCACGACGTCCAACGCTCTGAACGCCCAGTTCCCGTTGCTCGCACCTCGCTAAGATAACGATGGGCCAATGAGAACGCTTCAAACATGGCCGAATTTCCCTCTGAAAAAGGGAAAAGACGAAATTTCTGGTGTACTTAGGAATCCAACGAGAAAACACGGTGCGCCGAGCCAAAGACGCGGCGCATGAATCGCGAAATTCTATTGATCGCATAGATATGTACACGGGTCGGCGGCGCAAGTCGCACTCCACGCCAGATTCAGGCCCACACGCAATGACGCAAGTGTCCGCGGCGATATGAACAGGCATAGACGCACAAAGCCACTTGGGGAGGCGTTCCGGGAGGGCGTACTGGACGGTGGAGGGCCAGCGGAAAGCGTCCCGTGCGGTGTCGCCGTTGAGCATCTGCACGAGAGACCAGACGAAGCGCTCGCGCAGCGGCGATTCCAGTATGTGCGGAAAGACGAGCGACCGGCAACCCAGCATCGTCATGTACAAATAACTGATCGCGGCGGGCGAGAACAGCTGGCAGCACCAGTAGACGTGCATGTCCACGCTCTGGCGCGCACCGAGCGGTATAAGGTCTTTGGGATGGAGCGGCCATCGGCCCCTCGTGTTTCCGAACGTCTTCTTCGGCCTGGAGACAGAGAGGAGCGCAGAACTCCGATCTTCCGTGGGAGAGACGCTGAGGCACAGACACTGATACAGCGCGTGGATGAACCTGTGCAGCGGGTCGTCCAGCTCGCCGGCATGAGCGCCCCTGATCAGGTCGCGACGATGGTAGTCCGACTTGCGCTCGGGGCAGCTCGCGGCGTTTGCGCGCAGCGTTGTCCGTAGAGCAGCGATATCTTGGTCCGTTCGTGGCGTGGTGAGCGCCGCGACGCACGCGCTCCAGAAATCGTGACATGGCGGCTGGCAGGCGGCGTCCAACTTCGGGCCGTCGGTAAGAAGAGCTGTTATGACATAGAAGCAGTCTGGGCAGCACTTTGAGCAAGAAGGGTCCTTGAGTTCGATCGCCCTGTCCTGGAGGAAGGCAGGCTCGAATAATGGCTTTGCCATGCGGGCCAAGGCCGTCAGCAAGGAGCCTCGGTACATCGCGAGCAGGACCTTGTGGGAGAGCTTCAGGCAGCACGCGGAGACGTCGACACTGTGCGCGAGGAGGAAAGGTCGCCACCCCTGAGCGGAGCAAATGGCCGGCGGAATTGTCGCATCCAACGTCTCCAATGGCGCCAGCACGAATCACATGTTGGGCTGACACGCGCTCTACACGCACACCCTGAAGCCAGTCCTTTTCAACCCAGTTTCCATTGTGGAAACTGGGTTGAAATCCTGAAAAGCGGAGGATAGATTGGAAATGTATTGTTTCCGACCCGTTTGCCAACCCGGAAAATGACGAAGTCTGGACGCAGGGTGACGACGCCGAGTCCACACCCAACTTGTCGAAATATTATACCCATCCTTGTGGCCCGGACAACGCATTTGGCAGGCGTTTAGACCGAGGTTTGGCCTCCCGAATGGCCGTTTTGGCGGTAAGTTGTGCCAAACATAAATTTGGAGCTTTCCGGGGGGCTGGGAGTAAGCGACCAGTGGCAAGTGAGCGAGCAGCATGCCAGCTTATCCAGAAGCGTGATCCGTAGTCATATGAGACGTCCAGGCGGGGCCACTGAAGGCCATGGCGGGAACGGAAAGGCAAGCGACAGTGGCAGCGGAGTTGGACGGCAGCGCGTGCTGTCATATAATAATCGGCTTTGGACGCGCTTGCGCGTACTCAGACTGACTTGCCCTCGCTCGACCCTGCTCTGAACCGTCGCATACAAAGCCCCGATGTTTGGCGACGAGCGCAGAAAGCGCATTAACCTGGGCGGCATGCCAATGGCCGCCTCGCACACCGATATCCTCGACGCTGCCAAGGCCCGGCGCGAGGAGCGCATAAATGCTAAGCGTCGACAGGACGCCGCGACCGTAATTCAGGCATGGTGGCGGGCAATGGTCGCGGCCACCATCGTGCGCCGCGACCTGCGCGCGGCCTTCGACAGTGGAAGCGCCGGCGAGCCTGTGTTCTGGACGCGATGCCTTGTCTTTGGCGGCGTCTCGGAGGACAGGCTGGCTGCCTGGTCGAGCGTAATGTCCAGAGATAATTTCGGTCAGTGCTCGCCTAGCCGCGCATCACAAATTGTGGCTCACAACGAGCAGCTGCGCTCATCCAGCCGTTCCGTGGTCCCGCCGGCGAAAGCTGGCTTGTACTTGTGCGCCGTGTAGCTGCATTACTTGTGAAATCTGTGGCAGCTTCACCCGAGTCCGTCTAGCAGTTTTCCTCAGGCTATGTGTCCGTGCTGACCGATCATCCAGGTCTCCTCATGCTCTTACGCATATGACGGTGCTCAACACGCTACTGTCGGCTAGCGACATGCAGAAGTTACTACCTGACGCGGGACCACAAATATCGCGATCGGTCTCGGATTATGTCTGCGCACGCGACTTTGTGCCGCTTGTCGCAAATGCCTTCACTCGAATAGTAAGCCCTCAGCCTCGACTGAAGCACTACCGCATTCTCATGCTTGCAGCCTGTATCATCTAGAAAGTCTCCATCCTTACCTCCACTGTCTGTCTTGTCCGCACGCCCGTTCACCATATACTCCCCGACCTCCGCGGAATACGCTATGCTGCAGACGCAGTTCTTGCAACACATAATGACCCTCCCGCTTTTACCAAATCGTATCCCAATCACCAGCCTTGGTGCATTCACCAACAGCATCCCACTGACATCCCTGGAGAACATCGATGCCGCGACGCTGGTCAACTCGCTCCCGAACCTCGCGCGCGTACATCTGCTCGCCAACCTGAGCACGTTCATGCCCGCGGCGCGGTACGACACGCTCTCGGCGCCCAACCTTCAGGCGTATATCGGCCTGCTGAACGCCCTAATCGCCTCCCTCCCGCCAGCCTCGCTCGAGCAGCCGCCCGCGTCAACAGCAGCTGCAGTGCAGGAGGTCGACTCGGACGATGAGTACACCGCGCCCGACGCCAGCGCTGCCTTGACGGGCTCGCTGCTCCGGCAGATCGACAGCAAGACCGCAACGCGCATCAACAACCTCCTCGCGCAGGCACACCTGCGCGCGCTGCTCAAGCTCGCCGACAAGGCGCCGGGCGTGTACTCGCTGTTTTCCAACATGTGCATGCTGTGGCCGAGCAGCCGGCGGCGCATCCTCGGCGAGGCCGTGGCCCAGGGCGGCGGCGAGCTCGTCAAGACGCTCTGGCGCTCGTACGTGCGCGCGTCGCCTATTGGGGTCGACATCGATCCCAGGCTCCTCATGGGTACGCCTACTTCCATCGCGTACTGTAGTCTTTGATTGAGAGTATCCTGCAATGCAGACCCGAGTAACGCATCGCACTGGCCGGCGTTCATCTTCATTCTGCAGGTGTACACGCAGATGCTGCTCACCATGGGCGACGAGGAGTTTTTCTCCGCGCCGGGCGCGCCGCGCAACCCGCTGACGCTGGACGAGGTGTCCGCGCTCTCGAAGAAGGCGCTCAACGTCGCGTTCATGCTGTACTGGCACGAGGACCAGATGGACGTCAAGGACGGCCTGGTGCCCGGGCTCGCCATGCGCTGGGAGGGAGTCCGCGCGGACGCCACGCACTTCCTGCAATCTGTGCATGCGCGAGAGTGAGGGACTGTCGTTCGCTGCGCTGTGCTCTCGTTGCTGACTTTACTTCCTCCCTCTGTAGCTCGCGCAGACAGTTCACGCCTCCGGACCACTGGCTGCTCACGTCGCAAATCGAAGTCAACTCCTTCGTCGAAGCAGCAGTGTGCGTCTTACTCTCTCCCTCTGTTCTTCCCCTTTTCCCTCCCCGCACTCGCCCTCACACTCACTCGTACTATGCAGGATCGAAGACACAGAACTGACGGCGCCCGACATGGCCTTCCCGCGCAAGCGGCAAATCGCATTCATGTCGCCGCGGCTGGGCGTGCTGCACAACATCCCGTTCGCGCTGCCGTTCGAGATGCGCGTCGCGATCTTCCGCGCGTTCGTGTGGAACGACATGCGCCGGCTGGGCCTCGACGAGCGCCACTACCACCGCGGCAGCCGCCGCATCGTCATCCGCCGCAACCGCATCGCCGAGGACGGCTTCGACCACCTCAACGACCTCGGCCCCGCGCTCAAGGGCCCGCTGTCGATCGTCTTTGTCGACCAGTTTGGACAGGAGGAGTGAGTACTTCTTGCTCCAATAATGCTTTGTTATTGCGAGGAAGTCGGACTGAACATCCCCGCCATGCAGGGCCGGTATTGATGGCGGCGGCGTGTTCAAGGAATTCCTGACTTCGTAAGTGCTGCACGCCCTGATTGTCTGTCTGTCTGCGGGGGCGCGTGGAGGTTGATTGGTTTGGTGCTGTGGCTGCTAGGCTCTCCAAGGAGGTGTTCAACGCCGACCGCGGGCTGTGGCTGACGACGTCGCAACACGAGCTATACCCGAACCCGATGACCATCGCCACTGAACGTGCGCCGCCGTATTCATCAGGTTCCCTTCCTCCAGTGGCTCATAGATTGTCTGCCTTAGCACACCACCTGAACTGGTACCGGTTTGTGGGGCGGATCCTGGGCAAGGCGTTGTACCAGGGTATCCTCGTGGAAGTCGCCTTTGCATCATTTTTCCTGGCCAAAGTACGCTGCGAGTGTTTCTAGAAGCCGCAGTGCCGCTGGAGCTCATGCGCTTTAGTGGCTGGGAAAGCAGAGCTTCCTCGATGATTTGGCGTCGTTGGACCGCGAGCTGTACAACGGCCTCATCTTCTTGAAGCACTACCAGGGCAACCTCGAGGATCTCGCGCTAAACTTCACGATTAATGAGGATGGTGCGTCTCGCACACGGAGCCGCTGTGGGGGTCACTCATAGCTTCTCACTTTGGTTTGTAGACCTCGGCGAGACGCGCACGATCGACCTCATCCCGAACGGCGGCAACATCCCCGTGACGCGCGAGAACCGGCTGCAGTACATCCACCTCGTCTGCCACCACCGGCTGAGCAAGCAGATCCGCAAGCAGTCCACGGCGTTCTTCGAGGGCCTCTCGGAGATCATCGACCCCAAGTGGCTGCGCATGTTCAACCAGCAGGAGCTGCAGATCCTCGTCGCCGGCGTGAACGCCGAGGTGGACATCGACGACTTGCGACGGAACACCAATTATGGTGGCGTGTATGACGATAATGAGGAGACTATCGTTGCGTTCTGGAAGGTGCGTCTTGCCGGCGCCGGCGAGCTGGGGTGTCAGGGATTTACCGCTGAGCCGCATCGGGCTGCGCGCAGGTCGTCAAGAGCTTCGATGCCACGCAGAAACGACAGCTGCTCCGTTTCGTCACGAGCTGCAGCCGGCCGCCACTGCTGTACGTCCAGAATCCGGCATTCAGAATTCGGAATTCAGAACCGATGTCTGGCGCTGACACGACTGGCAGGGGGTTCAAGGAGCTCGTCCCGCTCTTCAGCATCCGCGACTCGAGCAACGACCAGACGCGGCTGCCGACGGCCAGCACGTGTGTGAACCTGCTCAAGGTGCGTTTTCTCGTTTTCGTTCGCGCACGGTGACTGGTGTCTGACGCCGCCCGTTTCTTTGTCTGCGCAGCTGCCGCGCTACAAGAACGAGCACATCTTGCGGCAGAAACTGCTCCAGGCCATCTCGTCCAACGCCGGCTTCGATCTGTCGTAAAGTCGCGTCACTGGGTCGGTCGTACTAATAGTCACTGGAGAAGGGAAGGGAAGGGGGAGCGGGGATCCCGCGAATGTGAAGTTTGAACGTTGAACTCGAGGACGGCTGCCACCGCATTCATACATGCACTGGCAGGACGTCGCTTTTTGCTGTGCTTCGCTGTCTAGGTCACAGGTGTACTGTACAGAATAGAAGGATATCCGCCCGTCTGTCTGCCGGTCAGTTTGGGGTGTCGTGTTGAACGATGCTGTTAGACATAGTCTTGGACAGAGACAGAGGGAGTGCTGTGACAGTCGCTGGTCACTGGTCATTGTCAGACGCGCTTCCCGAGCTCGGAGAGCAGCACGCCGCCCGCGTGGCCGTCGCCTTGGCGCTGGTTTTTGAAGAACTCGGAGATGATGAATGCCACATCTGGGCGATGGCGTCAGCACCAGCACATTTCATCCTGGGCCGGTCAACGCATCACTCACCAAGACTCTGCTCGAAGTTCAGCCGCGGGTCGCAGAAGCTCTGGTAGCGCAGGCCGAGCTCGTCCTCGGAGAGCTCCATCGAGCCGCCGAGACACTCCGTCACGCTGAACCCGCCGTCGGTCAGCTCGCCGGTGAACTCGAGCGAGACGCCGCCGAGGCGCTGCCCGAGCTCCGCGTGGATGCGCAGCGCGGAGACGAGCTCGGAGACGATCGTCCGGAAGTGCCGCGTTTTGACGCCCGTGCTCGTCGTTAATGTGCTGCAAGAGGGCAAGAGGTGAGCGGGGCGAACTATTATATGGTATGGGGCGCAGGGGTGAGTTGGGCGCGGGCGGGGAGGGGGGAGGGGGCATTGAGTGGGTGTGGGTTGGGAGGCACTGGCTGAGGACGTACTTGCCGTGCATGGGGTCGCACACCCAGACGACGGGGTGCCCCGCGCGCTGGACGGCGGCGATGTGCGGCGGGAGGTGCGCCGCGATCTTGTCCGCGCCGTAGCGCGTGATGAGCGTCACGCGCCCGCTCTCCTTCGCCGGGTTCACCACTGCCCAAGCCGCAAACGTCAGCACACACGTCTGGATTTCTCGTTTCCCACACTTAGTGCGAGGACAGTGAAGGGAGAGAGGAGAGCGAAGAAGGGAAGCATCGATTGGATGGAATGGCAGAACTAACCGTCCAGCAAGCGGATGAGCTCGTCGGGCATCATGGACGGGCCGACCTTGACGCCGACGGGGTTGCGTATGCCCCTAAAATACTCGACGTGCGCGCCGTCCAGCTGGCGCGTGCGGTCTCCGATCCAGACAAAGTGCGCCGAGGTGTTGTAGTTTGCGGCGCCCGTGCCGACTGCCGGCGGCATGGGCAGCCGGCGCGTGAGCGCCTCCTCGTACGGGAGGTGCAGGCCCTCGTGGCTGGTGTAGAAGTCGACGCCGCCCTGGGCGGTGTGCCCGCCGCCGCGCTCGAACGCCGGCCCGGCGTCGGCGCCGATCGTGCGGCTGAAGTCGAGCGCGTCCGCGATGCTTGTGCTGATGCGCTCGAACTCTTTCCTGCGCACGTGTGGCGCGTCAGCGGCCGGTGGAATACTGTACTAAGGTGGTAGCCCCACTGTCGGGATGCTTACCGCAGGATGGGCGAGCGCACGTGCGAGAGCGACCAGTCGGGGTGGTTGAGCGAGGCGAAGCCGGAGCGGAGGAGGGAGCGTAGGCAGTTGAGCGTTGTTGTGGAATAGAAGTAAGCTCTACGCAGATTGTGTAGGAAGGCTATGCCTCGGCGTTGAATTGTGCTGACCTTAACAACCGCTCGGGGTCCGGCGTGCGGTCGTCTGGGTCAAAACTGGGCGCACCTGCCGTGAGTCGATAGACTGGCAAAGACGGCACGGGCGTACCCATTGACATTGTCTCCCCTGGTACGTTGTCATTAGATAAGATTATCGAAACACAGGACGCACCTGAAGCTGGGCACCTCGCGATCCCCAATCTTCTCCGTCCCACTGCTGCGCGGCTTCGCATACTGCCCAGCTATACGGCCAATGCGCACGACGGGCACACGGGCGCCCCAGACGAGGATGAGGGAGAAGGAGAGGATGAGGCCGAGTTTCGCCGTGATGTTTTCCTGCCAAGTTCACAGTTCACAGTTCACAGTTTCATCGTTGCAGCGGTGCATACATGGGTGCAGGCATCGAAGGACTCTGCGCAGTCGCCGGCGTGCAGGAGGAAGGCCTCGTTGCGCTGGACCTCGGAGAGCTGATGCCGCAGGCGCTCGATCTGCCACAGCATGCTAAGTATGAGTCACCGTACCAGGCATGGCTCCATGGGGCCCGCACCTCGGACGGCGTGACGAGCGGAGGGAGTCTTGAGATTTTAGACAGCACGCTTTGCACGGGCGGAGCGTCAGGGGAACGTGCATTCTAGGCTGATATGTAGTGGGTGGAGCGCACTTGTCCAGCTTGGCCGTATCCTCATATTGAACCGCCTAGCCAATAATTAATGCAATGCGGAGCCGAGAGTAAATGTCATATGCGCACCTGCGCAATCGGCTTGGATCTCCAGGAAGACGGCGACCATTCGGGCGTGCTCATCGCGGGATAGTGTGCAAGTGTTGAGTCCGAGTCGGAGATGTCACGATCGGGTTGCAACTCCGCGTGTTTACCGGTTCGGAGTTCGGAGTTCGGGGGGACGATCCGAAGGAGGCCGGGTTCAGTCACGTCGACCGGTGTTGGGCTGTCAGAGAGTGTGTAGGGCGCGCCGTGCAGGGTGTCACTGGCAGCGGCGGCGGCGGGCCAGTTACAGTACAGTTACTAGTCCGGCACCAAACAGAGCGCACCAGATGGGCCGGATGCCCATTTCTGGCGAATCCGGGCTCCGGTAGATCCGGTAATCACCCCCGCCCGGCGATGTCGGCCTCTCTCCGCTCTCACGCTCGTCCAGCTAAAACACCCATGTCCTCGTCCAAAGTGCGGCTCGCCCAGACTCCCGTATGCCTGCTCACTGTGTCGCGCAGCCCCTGGAAGGCAAGGTCGCGCTCGTCACCGGCGGCACCGGCGGCCTCGGCCTGCGCATCTCGCGCCAGCTCGCCGAGCGCGGCGCGAAGGTCTACGCGACGGGCCGCAACGAGGAGACCGGCAGGAAGGCCGTGGAGGGCATCCCGGGCGCGACCTTCGTCAAGATCGACCTCGCGAGCATGCGGTCCGCGCGCGACGGCGCCCAGGCGTTCCTCCAGCTCGGCGAGGAGCGGCTCGACATCCTCGGTCAGTCCCTGGCCATGCGGATCCCGTACTTGATAGCTGACTGAACGCGGCCCGCAGTCAACAATGCGGCCCTGTGCGTGCTCCCAGTCGAGGCTGGCCCTGCACGGGTCCAGGGGCTGACATTGATACTGGCAGGCTATCCAAGACCTACGAGCTCTCCGCGGACGGTATAGTCGACACGCTGAGCACCAAGTCCGTCCCTACCTCCGCCCGAATATCACTCACTTCCTGACTGTCAAACTCAGCCACTTCGGCCACGTCGTCCTGACGCAGGCGCTCCTCCCGCTGCTCAAGAAGACCGCGGCGCAGCCAGGCGGGGACGTCCGTATCATCACGGTCCGTTCCTGCCCTCCTTTGCCTGGCGCGCCTCTTGATGCTTGCCTTGTGCTAGATCGGCTCGGACTCGTACAAATGGCAAAAGAAGCTGCGCATTGCCACGCTCGAGCAGATGAACGACCGCATGGGCGGCGACTCGTTCAACGCCCAGATGCAGCGCTACTGTGCGTCCCTCCACCCCCTCATCCGTCCCCCCGCAGCTGAATTAGCTGATTCGGGGCAGCGGTATCGAAGCTCGCGCAGATTCTGTGGATGCGCGAGCTGCAGGCGCGCCTGGACGCGGAGAAGGTCGACATCGTGTGCACCGTGGCTAACCCCGGCGCGATCTACTCCGGTGCGTGCACCGCTCATACTTACCGTTTCCCCTCCCCCCCTTCCCCCACGTCCTTCGTTTCTAGGAGGCGTCACGACTCTGTCTGTCTCTCTTTCCCCTTTCATCTTTGACCGCCCCCTTGCACCGACTTTTTCACCCTCTCCCCCGAATCATCTCCTGTCCCACGAGCCTTCACCCTCAGTATCTCCCCGCCTACACCCCTCCCTTCACAACTCCAAAAAAAAAAGAAAAAAAAAACTCACCCCCTCCCTCCCCCTGATACAGAGGGCGCGCGCAGCCGCATCACGACGCTCCCATACCCGCTCGCCAAGCTCGCCGACGGGATCCTCTACCTGCTCGCCGCGTCGCCCGAGGACGCCGCGGCCAGCGCGATCTACGCCGCGACGACGCCGGACCGCGAGACGGTGCGCGGGGCGTATGTCAGTCGCAAAGGCCGCGGGGGGAAGGTCGTGCTCGATCGGTGGGCGGGTCTTGCGGCGGATGGGGAGGAGAATGAGAGCGTGAGGAGGGAGTTGTGGGAGGTTACGGAGAGGGTTGTTAGGGAGACGTTGGGTGATGTGGCGACTGTGTGAGGCGTGAGGAGGGTGGAGTCGGACCTGCCAGTGACTTCGAGGCCGGCGTCACGGTGGTCAATCCTCACGCTGTCATGCATACACGACGAGCGCCAGCGACCGTACTGGGACAGTAACTAAATGCTCATTCAAGATCATATCATATGTAATCTCCGTGCGTTCTTGGCCTGTAGTTAATTCTAGATTGGTTGTACATACTTGACGAATCCTCTGTCCCATCTTACACAGCCTGAGACCGATGCTGGAGAAGGACACGAGCGAATTCGAGGGCGTGCTCTTGGGCCTTGATTGGGAAAAGCTCGACATTGAAGAGTTTGTTGTCTGGCTCAGAGAGTGAGTACTTAGTCCCTACTCTGGTTGTTAGCTTTACTTGTGCATGAGTGAATGAAAGTTTTTACTTTAGAAACGGCAAGGCCAACGCTTATTTCCACTATTCGGTTGGTAATACGACGTCGCTGGTGGAAGGCTCGGAAGATGTCGCCGACAACGCCGGATGGTTGGTTCCGTAAGCTCGCACGTGATGCTGAGCCTTTTTGTCTGACCGTCGCGCCTCAACCTTTTCCTACTACCTTTCCGCTCTTCGCAATGTCCAAGGCTACAAGAAGGACGTCCCTGAGCTCATTCCGCTACTCGACGCGCAAACGGAGCTACTCGCCGATTACCGCCGTCCGCAAACATGTCCGCGATGTCTCCAGCGCTTGTCTACGAGATTTGGGAAGGACGCCCGCGCTCAGCTCGCAGCCCGTTTGGTGTGCCATGATTTCTGGCACGCCTGCATAGCCAACATCACAGTGCCGCGGAGCGAAAGCGATATTACTATCCTGCGACAGCAGCTTCGTCAAAATATGCGCGACTGTGCGGATAAAGACAGTCACCCCGTACCCCTCCGCGAGATCGGGGAGCCGTTACGACTGTTTATGCACGCGCTCTACACCTTCCTGCAACATTGCTTGTCGCCGGACGGGGATCCCGACGGCCACGCGGGCATTTTTATGGGAAAAGACCCAAAGAAGGCGTTTACCAACAGGCCTGGGATGTGGCCAGTCCACCCGAGTGAGCTCGTGCCCTTTGGCGAGCGCCCGTGCGCCAGAGCACACGTCCGATGGTGCTGCGAGATGTCCAGCCCGTCAGCGATGCTTTCGCTCGGCTGTATCCTCAAGGGCGCTCGTCCCATTCTTCTGCCATCGCTTCTGGGGCCTGAGCTGCGCAGCTGCGTGATGTGGTGTCTTGTGCAGCTGCTCAACTCGGACGTCGGGCAAGACCATTTCGTGTGGGATATGAGTGTCACGTACGCCCTGCCGCAGCCTCTTCCGAGCTGGATGTGCGCCTCCTCGGCTTATGTGTCCCTGACACTCGCAGCGTCTTTCCTGCAGACCATGCTGTGGGGGCCGGACACGCGCCCGGACGACGCCATCCGCCTTTCCGTCGGATTCGAGCGCGCGCTGTTGCCCGCGCTATACGTCGCCCTCGACCTGGTCGCGCAATACCCGCACTTCACCACATCGGAGATCCACACGCTGGCACGATGGGGCTGCCTCATCCACGACCGGATGGACGAACCAAAACCCGCGCTGCACCCGGAATGTGTGCGCGAATGGGAACGCATCGACGCCGCCTTCGAGCCCGGCCCGTCGCTCTACAGGACGTACCAGGCGACGCTGTGCAACATCTACCTCATCCGCACATGTTCCGCGGCGTCGTGCGGCAATGGAATCCATCAGACTCCCACCGGCAAGGCTTTGCCGCTATGTGCGGGGTGCAAGTTCACGCAGTATTGCTCGAAAGAGTGTCAGCGCGCGGACTGGAAGGATGACAAGTGGCCGCACAAGGATTTATGCCCGATCTTGCGGCGCGCTGTCCCTGTACTCCAGGCCGACGTTGGAGACTTCATGGCGGCTGTCTACCCTCCCCCGTCTGATGAGCCGGGAACGTCGGCGAAGGACATAGCGCACTTTCAGCAGTGGGCCATGGCGCACGGTATCATCTCTAATAAAGTCCCTCCTCGCGCCGCGCCACAATGATATCCAGTCGCATGTGCAATACGACTACGTATATCCCGCTACCAAAACTTCATGGCCGACGTGAAATGCAGCTCGAGCTTGTACAAAACGCCAGTGAGTAACTATTGCTATCGTATGATTATTTGCCTACAGCTTCGCGTTCATGAATGGGTGGTCGCCATAGCCCATATGTCTTGCTTGCATCTGCATGCTGTCCAACACCCTCTGCTTGACGCCTTCGTCCTCAATGTCCATCCCGGCGAATCCCCCATGTGTCGCGCGGAAATCGTATCGGCGGAGAATGTCCCACATCCGAGCCATCTCGTCGACACTCAGCGGGACGAAGTTGGGGATGCTGTAGAGAAACGAGAACGAGTTCAGCCCGGGTGGCTTCTCGCGCTTGACTCCCGTCGCGTCGACATCCCACTTCCCGCTGCCCGCCGCGGTCGTCATGAGGGTATCCGCGATCATCAGTCTTCCATCGAAGAGCAGCACCATGGAGCCGGGGCAGTGGCCGCCTAGCTTGATTGCTTTGACACCTGTACCCTCGATGTCCGTCTCGGTCTCAGTGACGAGCACCTGGTGCGCGGAATCCATCGTCGTCCAGTGCTTGTCCTCACTGGCAATGCAAACGGGACATTTGAACGCCCTCGCCCACTGCACGTGCGTGCTGTAGAAATGCGGGTGGCTAATAACGATTGCGCGGAGTCCGCCCAGTTCCTCGATGTGTGCAATGGTCTGCTCGTCGAGCAGCGAGATGCAGTCCCACAGCACGTTCCCCGCGCCAGTCTGGATGAGGATCGCGCGCTGGCCGATGCAGAGCTTGGGAACAGTCGTAATGAAGGTGATGCGCGAGTCGGTGGCATGCGGCATGAACTCGTTCTTATGTGTCTTGCGCAAGTCGGCCAGCGTGGTAAAGGCCTGACCGAAAGCTGGCACGTACTGCCTTGGGTCATCACAGATGTGACAGGTCTTGCGGACAGCGCGGTTTGCCGTGGGGAACTGAGTGCCACAGGCCAGGCAAATCAACCAGTTCGACGAGGCGTCGTCATCGTATGGCTCCGCGGCGAGCATGATGGTCGACGTCAAGCCAGCGCGCGTCGCACTTTCGGAAGCAGTGATCGGCAACCTTGAAGCCGGATTATTCAAGAATTCAACCATCTCATTGCGAACAACCACTTTAAAACAGCTGCAACACCGCTGAGTGCAGTCTACACTTCCTCGAACCGGGCCGGGATGCGTTCGAATGCGGTGATCAGTTTTTGGAGATCTCCTAGGTCAGATGCAATGTCTCTTATTATCTCCCTGACGAGCTGCTCCTTGAAGTCGGAGAGAGCGATGTAGTCTCGAGGGGACTGCCGCCCGAGCGCCGCAGATCGTCGTATCTTGAGCAGAGACAGCATCGCGCCGGTTGCGCCTTCCGCTACCGTACGACTGGCCCCATCCACCATGAATACCTCCGAGGAGAGTGCCATGAGAAGATACGTCAGGGGGTCCTCGTGAAAATGGAACTGGAGCTCAAATTTGCGCTCTTGAGTCTCCTCGGGAATTGATGAGCTCGAGCTTTTCATGGCGCTGTTCAGCTTTACCGGATATGCCATTCAACGAGTTATGGTGCTCACCTTGTGCAGTGATACATGTCCTTGGGTACTTCTACCTCCCATTCTATACCGCGTATGAAGGATCGACGAAAGTCGGATCTAATGTCAGCCGGTAATCTGGATATTGTTGTGAGCGAAGATGAGTAGACTCGTATAGTTACCATATTCCCCTTTAGCTGTCAAACGCGGAGGCAATCTCCTTTTTTGGGTTTGTAGCTTTCCTTTCCAGGAACGTTAAAGCTGACTCTTTATATAGTTCGGAAGTATACCGCCGGATCTCCCTCCAGGAGCACCTTCTCCGTCCAAGTAAGGCATCACAACAGTCCTGAGACGCTACTGGCACACATGAAAGTTGTGAGACATTACTGATTGCACATGAAAGTTGTGAGACATTACGGGTTGTACATAAAAGTTGTGAGACATTACGGATTACGGCTAGAAGTTCCAAGACAGTGTCGTTTCTTACTGTCTGTCAGGTGGGTTTAAATGTAGAGGTTTTACCAAAAGGCCGTGCGTTCCAGCGCCCTCGCTGAAATGCGGATAATCAAGGCTTCGCTCGAGTATGTCGCGTCGGCGAGTTTTCACGGTCTTCATGGAGTATCGCACATGTTTTGTCGAGATCGGCAGCCCATTGCCGGAAGGCGGCCTCTTTAGTAGACCGTCGTAGTGAATCTATCGTTGCACAGACCATAATATTGGTTGATTCATGAAGTAGATAAGTTTGCCCGGTGGAATTGTGGATATTTGCTCAGCCATAAGTTTACTGAGACCGGAGCGTAGCGCAGGTTCGTCTTGTACGATAAATCATTTGACTGCTTAACGCACGAGATTTTGAGTAATGACCTCCTCGAATCTTTCTTCCAACGAGCAACGCCTTGAGCAAATTGGGTAGAGAGGTGCTGCCCCGGAGCAAAGTTGTCTACGTCCTTCATGAGCAAGGAGAACTCCTTCGGATGATTTCATTATGAGACTCGGACACGAGGAGAGGGACAACTCACGTCGAGGCTAGCCTGACCTCGTGGTTTCCTTGCCATGCCATCTGCGTCGTAAAACAGGAATCCGGGTGCGCGGAAAATAAGATGCGTTGAGATATTTTCCATGCGGTCATGCATGGCGCCGACAGTCACTCTGCTCCTTTCGCAGTTCTCGGCGATCTTGGCTACGTTTTGGCTGGATGATCAAGTGAGTAATCTTCAGACATGGAAAGTAGTATACTGTAGAGCAGACCTTTGCGACACAGCCAACAAGGTCTGGATAATCTGTAGCTGTCGGGCGAGGCGCTGCGTAAGAGCGTCTACTTCGGCGTGCCCTCCCATGATGCTCCAGGCACACAGTTCCCAGTAGCGCTTACACGCCGCCAGACCGACTGCCTTGGCCGTCTTGCGCTCGAATTCGTCGATGCGTTTTTGCATCCGCAATATTATCTTATTCCAACTGGTAAACGCCTGGCCAAGATCATGATGCAGCTCTTGTGGAAGATGAGGACTGGTTGCGGCGTGCAACTCTGTAATAGCCCTTCGCGCCTGATGGAGCGCAGTGACATAGGAGTCCAGAGTGTCCGTCAGATCCCGGATGTCAGACGACGCAGCGCGGGCATCGAACAGAGCGCGGCGCAATTTGCCCAGGAGCTGGATCGTCGTCGCGATGTCGCCAAAAGAGCCAAAGCTGAACGCTACGATAGACATGACTGCCAGTGCCAGTGGGAGCGGGACAGTTGGGACGCAAAATTGTACACCGACTCGGAAGAACGCTCTTTATATAGAGACTGCCGGGAGTATGCAGGGCAAGAATTGCAACCGGTATTCCGGGCACGTGTCTGTCCAATATAGGACGCATCCAGTGTCCCGGGAGGGTACATAGGTGGAGCAGAGTCAAGAACATACACTGTAGACTCAGTCCGTGGTCAACGGACTGAAAGGAGTTGTTTGAGATGAAGGCCGCCTGCCAGCAGGCATTTTCCCGACTGGAAACCGACACACAGCCGACAGAAGAGTAAGAGTCCGGACGATAGGAGTCCAGTCGATAAGACCCGTATCGTTTAGACTCGTTTCGATATGACTCTATACGAAGGACGCTCGAAGGCAAGTTAAAATGTCTCAGTCCCAAAATCCTAGTCTCCGACTTCCACATTTCAAGCAGTAATTCAGCAACGCGTTCGACAAGCGGACACTGCTTCTGCCACTTGAGACACATATCAGTAGTTTAGAACCCTGAGCGGTGACGAGCAATCGCTTGTTGCCTGAGCTGGCGTTGGTTCCGTGGCGGGCGTAGAGATTGGGGCGCAGCCTGAAATAACTCCTTACAAACAGGTTGAGTCTTCGTGTACGAGAGGGTGAAGACACCAGCCCCAGCACGGGTTCCTGGGCACCGGCTCGTCAGGCTATGGTAGCGTTTCGGCGGGTTATTACTTACCGCGCAGTTGCTACGCAGTTGAGGTGGTTCGGAGTGCGCGGCATCGGCGCATCACAGCAGGGCAGGCAGGTCGGCAGCGCCGTAGCGGGCGCGGCAATAGCAGTGGGCTGGAGGGAAATGCGGCTGACAACACGGCCCGGCTGCGGAGCCCCAATGTCTCATCATGTCGCTGCCGCCATCCTCTGCGCTCTGAAAATTTCCCCGACTGAACGGGACTGCTCCCTGGACAGTGGACGACAATGATGCATTATCACAGCTTGCAGTCCTCAAAGAAATTGCTGTGGAGTCATCCCGATTCCCGCTCAGTAAGCATTTTGGAAAACATTTCGGCTCCTCGAAAAATTGTTTCTTCAACTCTCGCCTCCTAAGCTCTACTAAGAGACCTGACCACCATCATCAGCGCAAGACCCTTGAGCAGACATCCACCTCCAACGTGATTGGCGTTAACTTTCAATCCTCTGAACCCGTCATGGCAGCTGAAGCCTTCAGCGCTGAAGGGTCTTAGATCTGCTTAGGCAAGGCGCCCACCGCTGTGGCGGGCCGATGTTTTTGCCTCCAGATTGTCGCAAACCCTTGCGTCTTCTGCCTTTACCCACGCCATGCTCTGTTCATGTTCCTTCGTTGTCGTGCTGGCGGCCGTAGCGTACGCCGGGCGCAGGCACTGCAAACTCGCCCCGACCGACCCCAAATGGCCCTCCGGGCCCGAATGGTCATCACTGAACATTTCTCTAGGCGGTTCTTTGATACAAACCGACCCTATAGCATCGTCTTGCTGGCCTGGGAGCTCTTTCCATTCGCAGCTCGCTTGCGACCAAGTGCGCGCTGAGTGGAACTCGACGGACTTCCACGCATCGCTTCCTGAATCTACTGTAGAGCTAATAATTATTACCATGGACGTTGGACCGTGACATGTCGGAGACATTACCTTGGGGCACCCGTGACACGTGACATTGCCAGACATACAAGAGAAATTTTGGCTCAATCAGTGCTTCTCAGCAGAACAAGGCACAACTGGACAGTGAGAAAGAGTATTTGATACAGTTATCTCATTTCTAGGCTGTTTCTGGGGCCTCCTCAGGCCCTCAAACWCTTTATCTRKGCAATACATCGRCCATCRGGATGCCGAACACWGTGTTTCTGCAGAGATTCTGTGAGATTTTGCTGTTATGTAACTTGTACAAWATGCVCGCCGAAGGCGCGCCGCTCCGGACGGTTACCGGTGAGAAATTCAGTATTCGAACACCGTGACACCCTATTACCATGAGGGGTCCGTGACATGCTACAAAACGCGTTTATTACCGGGCCATGAGGCCTCCGTGACGCGTGACGCGGTAATAATTATTAGCTTTACAGTATCGACTCTCCCGTATTTGCGAATAATTCGTGCTTGCCTCCTGGATTCCCTGGGTATTTTCCTGACAGGGGCTGTACCCTTGGTGGCCTGCCGCAGTACATCGTGAACGCGACTTCGGAGCGACAGATTGCAACGGCGGTGAAATGGGCGTCTCAAAGGAACATGAGAATAGTTATCAAAGGTACCGGACATGATCTCATGGGACGGTAGGCTTCCGACCTTCCAGGACAATGTGACGGTTTGCTGACACGTACCACGATTAAAGGTCCACTGGTGCGTTTTCGTTGTCCATCTGGACACACAACTTCCGCAAGATCCAGTTCGGCTGTCCGCCTACCCTCACTAAGAATATATTCTGCAAAGACGCGCTCGTTGTGGGAAGCGGGATTCGCTGGCGTGAAGTCTATGCCGCCGCTGATAAAGCCGGACGTTCCGTCGTTGGCGGCGGCGACGGCTCGGTCGGCCTGGGCGGCCATATCCAAGGCGGAGGTCACGGTCCCCTCTCTAGCACTTACGGTCTCGCTGCCGACCAGGTATTACAGGCCACAATCGTCACAACCGACGGCGCTATCCTCCGCGCAAACGAATTCGAGCACCAGGACCTGCTTTGGGCTATTCGCGGCGGAACTGGCGGCCTGTATGGCGTCGTGACTGAATTCGTCTTGCGAACGTATCCCGCCGTGGGGAGCGTCACTCTCGGGTCGCTGTCCATCTCGGCCTCTAACGGCAACGCCGAGAGTGGCGAGGCGACCTGGGACGCCGCTGCGCTGCTCATCGCCAAGATACCCGACATTATGGATGCAGGTCTGACCGGAACTCTCTATATTGCCACCGGTCTCAGCGCTTTCGCAATCGACGCGTCTCTTCCCTCTCCTCCGCCTGAAAATGCTGTCGTTATCTCCTATCGCCCGTTCGCATACAACACGACGCCCGAGGCTATGACATCCCTCCTCGCACCTATCGCGTCGACAATTTCGAATCTCACTGGCTCATCTCTCATTGTCACGTCCTCCCAACCAGTACAGTTTCACAGCTTTCTCTCCTGGTTCACGGAGTTTGGCCAGGCATCGCCAGCTGGCACGGCAGGACTCAGCTCGTCGCGTCTCCTCGGCCGTCCAGCTCTCACAGCGTCTGTGCACATGGTCCGCCAACACCTGCAAGCAGTAATGACCCCGCAAGATGCAATCACAGGCGCAGTTCTTATCCTCACGATGACAGCAGGAAACGGGCCAGCGCGTGTACCGCAGAATATGCGCGGTGCGCTTAACCCGGTGTGGCGCGACGCATACGTGCATGCCATTGCCGTCACATCCGCTCTCGACTTGCAGGACGAGACCAAGACGCCACAGCAGGCGCTGCGGGAGGACGCCGCATGGCTCGAACAGCATACGCAGCGAGCCTTTAAGGCGTGGAGTCCGCGCTCCGGCGCGTATATCAACGAGGCAAATGGGTTCGATCGTTCATGGCGTGAGGACTTTTATGGTCAGAGCTATGAGAGGCTTGTCAACATTAAGCGGAAATATGACCCCAGTGCAAGTCTGTGGGTACAGGGTGGGATTGGGAATGCGGAGTGGGAGTATGACCTAGATAGCGGCAGACTGTGCAAGAGGGAATGAGTTTTATACGTCACGTATGCTTCTTGGTAGATGCAATGTATTAGTGAGAAGCGGTGGCACAGAGAGCGCACAGGGTCCACTCATCGTCGTGTGAGGTGTTGAGGTCAGCGACGATGCTTAGGCCCTCATCAATCCATCTCTCCCGCTCCACATGACTTGGTCGAACGCCCAGGCACAGTTCTACACTCGACGGCGACTTTATCCGTCTCAGAACGACCTGGAGCGGTGCTACATCGCTTCCATTGGCGCCTTTGGTGTTAAAGCAAACTCTTCGAGCATTACATCTGATATCGCCGACGTTCTCGTCCGCCCGCGTCGGTCCAAACAATGGTGAGGGAGAGTGACCCTCGTGCTCGGCCCAGAGACATCTTGACAAGCACAGTTCGACGTCGGCTGGAGAAGGCATCTCTGAGAACACCACTGAGTAAGAGTACCAGTTCTCCGAGGTGACTGTAAACGAAGCACTTGCAGTCGCCGCGCCGTGTTTTTCGCAAAGATAGCGCCAGATATACTTGAAGTACGCTGCGCTCTGATATCGATTTTCGTCGAGCAGTAAGCGACGCTCGTTTCCATTCTCGTCGCGCAGAGTGACGTTCTGCTCGGGTTCGACTTCAATCGCTACGACGCGCTCGATGCCTCGCATGAGGAGAGGTACAATTGGGTCGTCGGGGAATTCGATCCCATTGTTAGTCGTGATGGTGATGGAGGGTAGGAATGTAGTAGACAGTCCTCCGAGGATCGTTTCCTCGCCAAAACCAGCAAGACGCAGTTCTACGGCGTGCAAGTTACTGCTGGGTTTCCAGCCTCCCGCCGGCACCGTGATGTCGTCGCCCGAGACAAAGGGAGCCGCCAGAGCGAAGTTCCGCAGATTATGACACCGGCCGAAGGCTGACGCGAGCAACGCATCAACCTCTTCGTTGCTCGTCCTAACGCAGGTTGTAACGGACATATTTTCCAGGAGCGGCGAATTCTGTAGCAGGTCGGTCCATCCCTCGAGTGGATGCACGTAGGTCAATTCCAAGGTTCGCAGAGCCGGTGCCAGCCAGTTGACGAAGAAAGGCTTGACGTGTATACTGTCAAACCACTCTGGCTGATCGTATTGAACAACCAGCGTTTCGAGCACCGGAAAGTAAAGCCCGCCACGCAGTATCTCCTCAAACGGCGCCACAGCCTGAAAGCCGAGCTCGAGGGTCTGAAGTCTTGCGGCATGACTCATTACATGGCCTAGCTGCTCCTCGGCCAAGTCGTCGGCGTAGACGTACTCCCAGTCGTCATCCTTGCCGTCATTGATAGCATGTTCGTCGACGGCCGCCCGTTCAATGTGCACCCGCAGCGCCGCCGTGCCACTCCGCTCTAGCAGTGCGTCTAGCAATCGGAGGTCGCGGAAGTCGTGAACATTGATCGTAGCCCAAAATTGCGAGCTGCCGAGCGCGGCGTCTCTCCATTGCCTGCCGACGTGCGAAAGGGACATCTTTTGTTGCGCCGGAAGATCCACAAGGAACAGCAGGATGTGCGTGAGCAGCTCCGGCGGGAGGGCGCGAAGTGGCGCCATTGCGCGAGTTCACGGTCGTCGCGATGTCGGTGTACCAAGCCAACAGTATCCCATGGGGCTTAGAACTCCGCCGCCGTTCGCAGTCGCACTGATCTACTCAAGATCTACTCTCACATGTGAACAACTCTCGCGGTCACAGCTCCGAGGTGCTAGGGCTTCTACGGTATCAAAAAAATGTAATATGTGTGTACAATGTACATATATACATGAAGCTCAGTGGGTAGTATTCCTTCGTTCCGGCAGGAGGCTACGTATCACCGTCCGATTAGCAGCAAGACGCCGCGCCGTAGAACCCCGGATTCGTCTTTCAGCGAGTGAGTACCATTCCTGCAGGCTGCGCACAAGTTCCACTCATTGTGGTATGCATCATTGAGGTCGCCGAGCACACGGGTTGCCTTGTCGATCCACTGCTCCCAATCTGATAGTCCCGCTGCAATGCAGAGACACAGTTCGACGGTGTAAGTAGTTTTTATCCGCATCAACACGGCCTTGAGGGAGACAAGGTCGCACGGATTTGCGCCTGCCACATCAAAGCAGGCTCTTCGAGCGCCATCACATCGCAAGTCCCAGCCTTTGCCTTTGTCCTGACCGTCTTCGCCGATAACAAATACGGGCGGTAATCGGCTCTCTCGCCAGTCCCATAGTCCTCTCGTTAAGCGCAATTCGACGTCGGCTGCCGGCGACATTACGGAGAACACATCTGCGTACTGAGCCCAGTTCTCCGAGGTGAGCATGAAGGAAGTCACTGCGGTTGCTGCACCATGGCATCGGCACAAGTGTATCCAGAGATCCACGAGATGCAATGATTCGCTGAAATCGCCTTCAATTGCGATGCAGCGCTCGCTTCCCTTGCCGTCGCGCAGGCGCACATTCCGCCGGACAGCAATCTCGAACAGTACGACGCGACCGACCCCGTGCATAATGTGCTCGAAAATTGGGTCACCAGGGACTTCTATGATGTTCAGAGTGGTGACTGTTATGGAGGGGATGAAGAAAGGAAGTGGGTCGTGGCTCGGGATATGACAGTCCTTGATAGACAGTCGTTCTAGAAGCGGGCATCGCTGCAGGAGGTGGTTCCAGCCATGATCAGGATGTACCTGGGTTCGAAGAGCCGGAGCAACCAAATCGACAAAGACGAATGGCGCCTGGTTTTCATTTACCCAAGATGGCTGGTCAATGATCAGGCTTTCAAGCACCGGCAAGTGAAGGCCACCGCGCAGAAAACCATCTCCGAACGGTTCCAATATACCGAGGTAGAGTTCGAGGCTTCTGAGCCTTGAGGCATGACCGATCAGCAGGCTGAGCTGTTGACCGATCAGATCGTCAATCCACTGGATGCTGTCCAGTTTGTCGTTGGCGTTGTCGACATCGTCGTAATTCATGGCCGCCTGGATGTAAACATGCAAAGCTGCAGTGCCACTTCTTTCGAGCAAGACAGCAAGTACCGCCAAGTCGTGTAGATCATGTACGTTGATTGTAGCCCAAAACCGCGATGCGCGCAGCGCGGCACCTCGCCATCGCTTGCACACGTGCGACACGGTCTTCTTATGATGAGCAGGGAGGTCTACGAGGAACATCAAGGTGTGCGCAAGCAGCTCCTCCGGAAGCGCGCAAATTTTCGCCATGGCTGGGCGATTATTGGGGCGAGAAGTTGACGACTGAGGTGAGGGCGGTTTTGCGGCGCCGGCACGCTTCAAACTCCGCACTTTTTCAACTTGCCGCCTCGGCCAATCACTAGCACTGCGCAAGGCCGGAGAGAAACATCGTGCGCAAGTTCCAAAGAACGGAGCAAAGTGCAGTTTTGGTACTTGCATCTTGTTCCAGCCCGAACAGCACGACGATCATACCCACAAGTTCACAAGGCCGGGCACAGCTCATGAGCAAGGCAACCGGTGCGACACGACACTCCCCCAGCCCAGCCCAAAGTCACTCAGCTCACTCACTGTAGGTAACTCAGACAACCATCTCAGAAACCAGTGCACATCAAAGTCATGCAGCGAAGCGAGTCAGAGTCCGCAATGCGAATCCATTCTGACGTCGACGTTGTCGCTAAATGGAGACGTCCGAGGCCAACAGCGCGCAGTTAGAACGCGATCTCGTAGTCGCGGGCCCGCGGTGTGGACGTCATATGCCGTTAACGGTTATTCGAGCTCCCAGCATCATGATAGTTCCCACAGCTCTGACTCTCAACGTCGAAGCTGAAGGTGGCAATCGCGCAACTTGAACGTCGGCGGTCGTCGCGGTCGCAATAGCATTCGCGCTATGCCAGTCGCAGCGTCGGCTGGGATTGGCAATCCTAGCCCAAACGGGCGCTGCCAACGCCACAGTGCCACCATGGGAGCGGAAGGCGTGCAGGGAGGATCCCGAAAGCGCTGTCAGCTGAGACTCAGAGTTCGTGTCGTGCGGTGACAATCGGGTGATGCTGTCCAAGTCGATTGGCTTCGTGGAGGCACCTGAGGGGCAGATCGAGCGCGCACGAGAGTTGCAGGCACCTGTGACGGTCTAGCCCAGGGCATGGGATGCAGAATGACAAACTGAACAGGCGGTGATCCGCTCGCCGGACTGTTGGCACTGTCTGTCGGTCAGAAGCGCCTTTACAGACTGTACAGTAAGCACGTCGGTAGCGTGAGAGTCCGTCGACGCGGACGCCGGGAATGCCAATTGCAGAAACTCAGAACCACATGGAGATACTGTACCGTGATCATGACTGCAGCAACAGCAATCCAGGCGCAGAGTCGGCATTGTGGGCGGGTGAAAGCAGCCCCGGTCGCGATGCTTATGCAGCACTCCAGCATGGTTGCATCGTTGTCAGCGCGTGTCTCACGAGAATAGGATTCGTCGCCGACGTCGAAATCCTGCAAGTCAGGGGCGCCGGCGTCAATAATGCACGCCAGTCAAGCTGGAGACATGGCATTCTGGGGTTCTGCGCCGTGCGGCGCGGGGAGATAAACGCGCATTTGGTGCCCGTCCTCGGCATTCGTGGGAGACACAACAGGAGGCCTCGGGCTCCGTCGGTGCTGAGTGAGCCGGCGATGCGACAAGGGATGGACGAGGCATCTCCTTGCGATAGAGACATAGTGGTCGGACGTGCCGCTGGAAGAGGAAGTGGGCGGCAGGGACTGTCACGGTGCGGGGCGTGTTGGTACCTGGACTGTTTGGGAGCTAGTGTTAACTTTGAGCTCCTGTGCAGCCTGTGCTGGGATAGGAAGACTCAATTGGGAATACGGGACGTGAGGGCGTCTGTAGTTCATGCAGATGCAGATGCACCGATCATCGGACTCGCTCATCATGTGCCCTGTCATGCCGCAACGAACAAGCGCCGCGGACAAGTTCCCGGTCGCAGCGTGTATGCAGAAGAGTGCTGCCAGTCGACAGAGTTTCGTGAAGAGCGGGTGAGAGAACGCAGGATCCGAGGAGCAGATCTCGCGAAGCCTGCCAGTGAAGCCATGGATCGTGGAGACAGCATAACAACCATGCGTCATTGCTCACGCGGGCGTCTAGTCCGCCCGGAGCTTATGCAGTCAGTGACACAGCAACGGTCTCAACCTGAATATAAGACGGAGCAATCCAGAGTCAGGGGGAGATTCTCCTGAACTCAGAACTGAAATGACGGTCCACATACAAGATATTCGCTCGCGGGACGCTGCCGCCTTCGACTTGCGCGCTGAGATTGTCGCTGGCCTCTCGAAGGAACCCGGGGAGCGCAGCGTGCCAACCGTTGTGCTTTACGATGAACCTGGACTCAGGCTCTACGATGAAATTACCACGAAAGCCAAGGAATATTATCTGTTTGCCAGCGAGGAAGAAATTCTGAGGAAAAGCGCTGGCGAAGTCGTCGTCGCCATGTCGTCGTCGTCGTCGCCGCCGTCGGGCGCAACGGTGCTGGAGCTCGGCGCTGGGTGAGTGTGGCGACGCGCGGCTAAGCTGGGCTGATTCCGGCGGCCTCAGAGCGCTGCGCAAGACATCGCACCTGTTGCAGGCGCTGGCAAAGCATGCGCCAGGAACGACCTATTACGCGCTCGACCTCGAGCACCGCGAGCTCGTACGCACTTTGGACGGCATCACCGCGCCCGGCAGCGAGCTCGCCCAGCTCATCGACGGTCGCGTCGCTGTGCGCGGCCTCTGCGGCACGTACGAAGACGGCATCCGGCTGCTGAACCAGGGCGCGCTCAGGGCCGAGTCCCAGCCTTTGGCGTGGGACTTGGAAGCACGAGGCAGGCAGCACTCATCCTCTGGCTCGCTCTCCGACATGTCCTCGTCGCCGTCGCGCAACGACTCAGGCTCAGGTTCGGACGCCGCGTCGTCGGGCTACGCGACGCCGCCGACGCCGCTCTCCGACGACGGGCACCAGTCTAGCCCTAAGCCGCTGCACATCCTGTTCCTGGGCAGCAGTATCGGCAACTTCCCACGCGACGACGCCGCCGCGTTCCTGCGCTCGCTGCCGCTGCGCCCAGGCGACACGCTGCTGCTCGGCCTCGACGGCCGCAACGCCAAGGAGCTCGTTGAGCCCGCGTACCACGACCCCGCCGGCCACACCGAGCGCTTTATCATGAATGGTCTCAAGAGCGCCGCGCGCGTGCTCGGCATGCCCGAGGACGAGCTTAGCGTGCAGAACTGGGCGTACGAGAGCCGCTTCAACGAGGAACTTGGTGAGTTGCTCTTCTTTCACTTGGGGCGCACATCGCCGCAGTCGAAGGCCAGTCTTATTGCAACTGTGTCTCCGGAATGTGTCTGCAAGTGGGTTTTCCACTTTCAGAACATTCCAGCGACCGTTCAGCTTTGAAACTGCATTTTCACCTTCACTTGGGTTGCATACCCTACTCGTGTGGCGCCGTGCCCGAGCACGCAAACCGCTGTGGTGCGGGTGTGGGCGATTACGGCCGTCTGAGTCGCTTGTACCGTCGCGGTGCAGCACGACTGTATTTAACGGATGCGGCGTCGCAAGTCGAGGCTCTGATGTTTCGACATCACTTCTCTTTGACTACGGGACGTACCCGTGGTGAGGCCTGAGCTATGCAGCCGCAACCGTTGCGGTGCGTTATACGGCGGTATATATGGGCTCGGCGCCATACAATAGCTCGAACCCACCGGCATGTCACTGCGGGACGTCCGTAGTGAGCCGTGGGCTTCAGGCCAGTATCTCCAGCTTGCAGCCCTAACCTTCGTTGTATTTACCCCCGGGAAATTTGTGGCTGTCGACTGACTGACTTGCAGGCCGCCATGAGGCGTATTACAAATGCACGAAGCCGCACACGCTCAAGCTCTCCGACACGCAGACCGTATCCTTTGCGCAGAACGAGCTTGTGCACATCGAGAACGCATACAAGGCATGTCACCGTCCTCGACGTCATAGAAGACACTCTGACGTCTATTTTGATTCCCCTGATAATCCGATAATCCTGTCGTTCTCCGGGCTTGACAACCTCCGCGTTCCCACGCATTTCTGGGATATTCACAGTACTCGGACGAAGACGCGCACGCGCTGTTCGACGCCGCGCG
The DNA here is from genome assembly GCA_002092955.1 of Auricularia auricula-judae. NCBI lineage: Eukaryota > Fungi > Basidiomycota > Agaricomycetes > Auriculariales > Auriculariaceae > Auricularia > Auricularia auricula-judae. The sequence goes on from NCVV01000107.1 coordinate 107,137, forward strand.
GCTGCGTCCCGTGTACAGATGGCAGGACTCGCGCAAGCTCTACTCGCTGTACCTGCTCGAGCGGCCGCACTTCCACTTCCCGCTCATCCGCCAACCTCTGCCCGCCGCGTCGCCCTTTGGCCTCCCCTCCATGCACGACTGGCACGAAATGTGGCGCGCGTGGGACGGCGTGACGCTGGGGATGATCCCGCGCGGGATGCTGCACGTCAAGCCGATCGACCTGCGCCATATCTGCCTCTTCTACCTTGGCCACATCCCCGCCTTCCTCGACATCCACCTCTCGCGCCTCCTCCGCCAGCCGCACACCGAGCCCGAACGCTACAAAGACATCTTCGAGCGCGGCATCGACCCGCATGTAGACGATCCGAACCAGTGTCACCCCCATTCGGAGGTGCCGCAGAAGATGGAGGATTGGCCGAGTCTGGAGGAGATCCTGGCGTTTAGGGATCGGGTGCGGGAGAGGGTTATGAGGCTTTATGAGGAAAACGAGGGCAAGATGAGCAGGAAGATGGCGCGCGTGCTCTTCATGACGCTCGAGCACGAGGGCTTCCACGCCGAGACGCTGCTCTACATGCTCCTGCAGCGCGCGCCTCCCTCGCCATCCCCGTCGACTCTCCCGCCACCGGGATTCGCGCCGCCGCCGTCGCCGTGGGAGCTGCTCCAGCGCGAGTGGGACGCGCTACCCTGCCTCGCCGAGCACGAACGGACCGTCGAACTGGGCCCCGCGGAGGTTGAGCTGGGGCACGATGATGTGGAGCTGGAGGACGAGGAGAACGTGCCGTACGCGCCCGGCGACGAATTTGGGTGGGACAACGAGTCGCCGCGGCGCTTAGAGAAGGTTGCGCGCGTGAAGATCAGCTGGCGGTGTATCACCAACGGCGAGTATCTCGCGTTCTGGGAGGAGCGCAACCGCGAGGTCGAGACGCCCAAGAGCTGGGTGCTGGAAGACGGGAGCGCGCCGAAGGTATGTGCTGCGTCGTTTTGGCTGTCCGGTCTGCTGAATGCGGGTTTTGGGATAGGTGCGCACGCTGTACGGCGCGGTCGACATGGCCGTCGCGCGCGACTGGCCGGTGCTCGCGTCCTACGACGCGCTGGACGCCTACGCGCGCGCGCAAGGCGGCCGGCTGCCCACAGAGCCGGAGCTGCGGCTGTTCAGCGATTTGTATCACCATACGAACGCGGCGAATGTTGGATTCAAGAGGTGGCATCCCGTACCGTGCGTATCTGCCCTCTTCAGCCATGCTTCGCCCCGCAAGGCGGCGACTTTATTTTGGTTCCTTTTCTCGGGCGCTGACGCATGATGCAGCGCAACGACGGGCCCGGGCAAGGGGCACAACGGCGGTGCGTGGGAGTGGACGTCGACGGTGCTCGCGCCGCATGAAGGCTTCGTGCCCTCGAAGCTGTACCCCGGCTACACGTCCGACTTTTTCGACGGGAAGCATATGGTCGTCGTGAGTCTTCACTTCCATTCCATCACATTTTCATCCCCTTCCTCCATTTCATGCACTGCCCTGCTTCCCTTCGCCCCGCTTTCCCGCGGGTTTCGTCTCCACGATGCTTCTTTCTCGGTGCCGCATAACAGACGCTGACGCGCGACGGATTCAGCTGGGCGGCTCGTACGCGACGGTGCCGCGCATCGCGCAGCGGCGCTCCGTGCGCAACTTTTACCAGCACAACTACCCGTACGCGTGGGTTGCCGGGCGGGTGGTGTATGATTCATCGGACGGAGCGGGCGGGGCGTCGGGTCGGGCAGGTTCGGGTTTGTGAGGCGCCCGTCCTCGCGTCGGAACTTGGAAGGATCTTGCGTGTAGCTTGTGGACTCTGGACTGGTGACTGCCCTTTTCATGCGCACACTGACAGTGCTTGTGATTTTCTGGCTGTGGTCGTTGTACTCTACCTGAATCCAATCAATCCAATGTGGCCTTTTTTGGAGGCTTTGCACGCACAGTACAGTCTGAGTGAACTGAGATGATGCTGCTCCTCGGACTCGGTATACAGTGCTCATGTTACAGGTTACATTGACAGGCGATTGTGTTTCTAGTTGTAACAGCGCAGCACAGCACAGCGGGACTGGTGTCTCTAACAAGCTGGAGGTGAGGATCCTAGCAGCAGCTTAAGACTACCAGGGGACACTGCAGCAGTCTCATAGCCTTTGGCAGCAGTGCTCCGGGCGTGAATCTCTTACTGCAACATGTATCGGGATGAACACAGGACAGCGTACAGTACGAGTCATCGAGGCGGTACGTGTTTTGACTTTGTCGAGTCAGTGCCTGCATTGCGATGATTCACACGCGTCGATCCGGTACGTACATAGGGATTTCCAAGCTATCTCGTGAACTCTTTTCTGTCTCGCAGCCGCAGCAGCTGTGGAATCGCGCCGTAGGAAAAGATATGCTAAGAACTGCGGCCCAGGCAGCGGGGGATGGTCCAGAAGTATCGATGGGGAATCGCAGTGCGGATTGCCTGACTCCGGATTGCTCCCAGCAGTGGCCGAGCGCCTGGCGCGGCTGCGCAAGTCCGTGGGCCTCGCAACGAATGCGCGCCCTGCGAGCTGCGCGCAGACGGGCCCTGGATGCGCCAGCTAACTGAAAATGCGCCATTGCGCGTCCCTCAGTGCGCAGCGGGCTGGTTCAAGGGCAGGGGCTTGTGCCCAGGGCGGAGGGACTATCGGCCGACCGGCTTGGTAATTACGACACGCATTCGGAACGTTCGTCGTCGTCGGGTCTGCGGCATCGCTACGGAGCTCGACGGAGCCGTTTAGACTGTGCCCGCCTCAGGCTGTGCGGCGCTTGCGCTTGTGCAACTGCAAACGCGGACTGATGCCGAGCAGCACGCTGGGCGGGTGGCGAGCCATGGTCAGCAACGAGGACGCCGCTTTGCAACTAATCCTGAAGGATCCCGGGCACGGGGTCGACGACGTAAGACGCGAGGGCGTGCCGACAAAGGTGCGCAGCAAAGGAACCGAGCCTGTGACTCGCCGCGTCGCGCGCCAACAACACGGGAAGCGCCCTCACATCATAGTATAATAGACGACCGGGATTGCAGTTGCTCTCACTGAAAAACGCGTCTCCCCATGTCCCTCCCCGCCTATTCGCCGTCGCTCGCGGCGCCCAGCTACTCCGCCGTGCCACGCGCCGAGGAACTCAGTCTCACGCGCACAACACGCGCCCACCCGCACCGTGCCACCCGCACCGTCGTCCTCAGCCACGAGTCCAAGGCGCACCCCTTCTCGACGTCCTTCCTGCACCAGCACGACGCGACAGACATCCCCTCCTACCAGCGCGGCGATGTCATCGACGGCTTTGTGCAGCTGCACAACGCGGCCCACGGCGGCATCTCGCGCGTCTCCGTCAAGGTGAGCCCCTCCCTCAGCTGCATCTGCCGCCAACACGCGCTGAACACGCTTCCAGTTGCTTGGCCAGACGCAGCTGTGCACGGGGTCGGGCGGCAAGCACACGTTCCCCTTCCTGCAGTGCACATACGACCTGTGGCGCCCAGAAGGCCCGGAGGACGCCCAGCCGCCAGACCATCTCGACTTCACCGTCCCCTTCCCTGTAACCGTCGATGACGACGGCGTAGAGCGGCTGCTGCCCTCGTCGACGCGCGCCGAGTTCTGCGGGCCATCCGCCATCGTCGAGTATGTCTTCAAGGTCACCGTGTACACCCGCGGTCTCGCCGGCATGCTCAAGAAGACCCATACGTACGTATTCATAAATGCTAGCATTCCCACGGTCTGAAAACGGGTACCTCGCAGGTTGTCAACTCCAATCAAATACACCCACCGGACTCACCCTCCGCGTGCCCCGCTGGGCACAGAGCACACCTTCCTGTCGACCGTGAAGGTCGCACCAGAAGAGTGGGCGGTTATTGAAACCACGCTGCCTCAGGCCCGTGCCTCGCACCGGCCCCTCGTGTGTGCAGTATGTGATTTCATAGAGCATCGTGTCCCGAAGCTGATCTCCGTCTACAGATCGCGCTCCCTGCGTCGCGCATATACTACTCAGCGCAGCCGATTCCAGTCCACATCCAGCTGACCGGAGACGAAGACGTTCTGCAGCAGTTCGTGAACGAGTGCCACCACAGCACATCATCGTATCTCTCGCCCCCGAGTTCGCCGCCCGCATCGCCCGACTACCATCTCAGCCCGCTCCCCGCCTCTCCCGCGCTCCGCCTTTTGCGCCTCGAATCTCGCAACTCTATGTCGTCCGACTCGTCTTCGCAATATCTTTCGCCCCGAACCATGTCGTCCAGACCATCCTCGGCCGGCAGCGGCAGTAGCCGCTGCGTGACTCCCTCAGAGGGTCATTCCAATACACACGGAGAAAAGGGCACGTTAGCCATCCGCCTGCAACGCCGCGTGGCGATCGATGTGCAGGGCGAGAAGACCTGGCGCGTCGAAACCCTTTCCCAGCCCGCCCATCTCACCCTGATGCACGCCGACGCGAGCGAGGGGTGGCTCGCATGGTCGGCCGTCATCACGCCCTCGGTGCCGGACGATTGGTCTCCGGCGTCGAGAATCGGCGGGCTGGTCGTGACCGACTACATCGCGCTCGAGGTGCGCAAGACGCGCAACGGCGGCGCGGCGAGCGGCGCGATGCCGCACACGCATCCCATTCCCGTAAAACTCGTCACCGACCCGTTCCCGCACCAGGATGTCGTCACGGGGCTCGATGACCAGGATTTGTCGTCGCTCGGGCTCTTGTTTTGACTTCGCTGCCGAGCTTCCTTGTGCCCCGACTTCCATCATCATGCAGCATTCTTTCGAATGAATCTCTCCCTCTCTCCTTATAGTGGCTTTTGGATTAGACGTAACGACACGCACACACCCACTCACGACCACCAGCATGTAAATTATCCTCTCAGCCTGGTTGTAGTGTGGTTATTGACGGTGGCTAATAATAGCAACACAGCATACTCATTTTTCACGGATCAGTGTCAGCGATGGGTTTTGTCTATTGTAAGTGTATTTCAATGGACATAGTATGTAATTAAAGCCTTCCATGAAAGCCTGAAGGTTGTCGATGCGCTCTCGGAGATAAGGCTGTTCCCGACCGTATCACAATCACCTTGCTTGAAAGGTCTCTCCCGGGTCAAAATGGTGCCAACGTTTCCACACTGATCCGGCTTACTTGGCTAACGCGTCTGACCATGCCCCCTGGCGGCCCCGGGTTTGACTCCCGCTACGGCCTTGTCTAGCACACTCACCCCAATGAGGTTCCTACGGATGAAAGCTGCATTTAAAGTATGAATATGCCCTCCCTGTTATCCCGTCAAACGATACTCTCCAATACTTATTGCCGTCCTATCTATGAAGACAATCGCATTTATGCTGCATGAACAACACCAACGCTCCACCCAAGGGAAATACAGTACCCTCAAACGTAACATGGGAGTCGCCATAAACAAGTGTTTTAACGAGCTTGGCCTACAACACCGGCAAATTCAAGATCTAATTTGTATCGATTGTCCAAGTTCAACGAGTCTCAGCGCTTGCTGAGTCTCTGGATCCAAAGCTTGTAGACACTACATACCGCTCGTCCGTTGTGTTCATTCTGGATTGAATGAGCCAGATGGCCAATTGCCGAAAGAATGAACCATGCGAGCTCACGCATTCAATGCTCACTGTGGAAGTGCATCTGGCGCAACGAGAGGTCAGGCTATGCTCTCTCAGGCTCTCTCTTGTCACACAAGCAAAAAGCATCAAATTATGGTCGATTATCAAATTTGACTACATACTTGCATTCAAGCAAGGTGTTTGCTGGCAAGGCCGGCCGCTGCTGAATTCCCGATCCGTGTCGGCCATTCAATGCAGGCAGAATCATGATGCGCATCTGTAGGCCAGCGAAGGTGACTGCATCCTGAGCGGCCCCGAGCTTGCGCGCTGACTCTCTACCAACAGATCTCGGGAAACGTCGAACAGCGCAAGATGGATTCGCATACCCTATTACGTGTCCGAGTCAATCCGGGCGGGCCGGGCGGGGAGAAGTACGAAACAACTCCCGCCCCCGCCTCCCAGTACACTCTCTGACTCTGCCCGTGAGATTAGCTGTCACAGCTTATTTGGGAGGAGCATAGCAAGGAGGCGACAGTCAGTGCAAGTCGCAGTGCGCATTGCACAATGCACAGCACTTGGCAAGCGAGAAGTTCGGTTCAGCAGCGGAGCCTTTCACGTCCCCTGAGGCCTGGAGGAGTTCATTCCCACGTATTAATAGACTGTACACATCAAGGAGCCTTTGAAAAACGAGTGTGTTGTGAGTGAAAAGTACCGCTCGGGAATGTAAAATCCAGTTTGTGCTTCGAATCCGGCAAACCCGCGGTTGAGGAGGGCTATCCGGGATTGGCTGTCATCCTGCCATCCCTGACACTCGGGCATATACAATAGGTTGCACTCGTTCACCTCAACTGAGAGTGTGTCTTCTAGTCACTGGTATGATTGTGGAAGGGACTTTCGATCATGCCCTGAGGAAAGGCTGTGGAGGAGCTGGGGTTCTTCTAGTCGCAGCCGCAGATGATGAGGAACACGCCAGGTACACTGCTCGAGGGTAGAAGTTTGTTTGGAGAATGTAGAGATGGGGCGTTTTCTCTGCTGCGGTTTGGCGTTTCCTCTCATTACAAATGCCGCGCATGTCGAGCGGCGATGTTTCAACTTTTTCCCTACACGCGTCCCTCATGGATTCCTATTTCGACTCTGATCTCCCGCCATTCGACGATACTGCCCTCCCACCCCCTCGTTACTCTCCGCTTGCGCTCCCCGACGAGCAGACGCTCCTGAAGTCCTCGACGACCAGCGCGCCCGTCGGAGAGCCCCGCGATGCGCGGCTCACGTTTGGCTCGCCAGTCGCGACCGTCACGTTTCTGTATCAGGAGCGCGGCGCGACTATGCCGTCGTATGGTCGCCGCGCTGTAATCGATGGAGAGATACGGCTACGCGCTAGAGACCGCGTTGTCGGCGTGCAGGTTGCGGTGCGTGAGAGTCTCACTCCTCCCTTCCTGCGCATTTCCGCGGCTCATGAGCTTGGCGACCGAATAGGTGGAGGGCCGAGTAGTACTACAGCGACCCCCTGGTCAAGGCGGCAGAGAGGAATTCCCCTTTCTCACGCTGGCACACAAACTCGGGCTCAACTCAGACCGTGACAACGACGAACCCCGTCCGCAGAACGCGAGCGCAGGCGAACTCCAGACCTTCGCTATCTGTTTGCCACCGACCTTTGATGACGAGGGGATCGACAGACCGTTGCCGCCGACCTTCCGGCATGAGCTCCAAGGTACTTGGGTTGAAGTCGAGTACAGATGTGTAGTCGCCGTCACTACGGCTAGAGCGTTTCTTGGGTTAACACAAACACAAAAGTGGGTCGCTGCTCAGAAATTCGGCCTGTGAAGCCCAAGCTAACACCCCGTCCAGGCTTCCTATTCCCTTCTCCTACAAACCCAGACTACGACCTCCGCGGCCTGCGCTGGATCCAGAACACACGTTTCTATCGACTGTGAAGGCTGCTCCAGACGAATGGGCGGAAGCCGGGATGCGTATCGACGCCAGGGCGACGGGACTGCCCCCGCTACTCTGCGACGTGAGTGGTCTGCAAATTGAAACCCCCCGCGCTCATCACACATTATCCCCGTATCGAAGGTCGCGTTTCCCTCATCGCGCATATATGCACCGCAGCAGCGCGTCCCCGTGCATGTTCAAATCGCCGGGGGGACCACCAGCGTTTTGAACCATGCGTTTGTGGGACCAGCATCGCCGAGTCCGAGTCATTCGCAGGCGTCTTTAGGGCTACGGCTGGACCCTTCCGTCGTCCTAGAACGTCGGATGGCCGTATCAACGTTATCAGGAGTATTGTGTTCCATTTACCGCCTCGGAGACGCTGAACTCCGGCCTGCTGGCGAGGGCGGCAGGGCGCGGCAGGGGTGGCAGGCATGGGAGGGAGAATTTGAAGTTGGCTCGTGTGACACGCCCAGCTTTCGAGTCGGTCCCCTGATTGTGTCAGTACGTCCGCGCGTACCATCGGCACCCACTGCATCAATATTGTATTGACCATTGACGTGATAACAGGATCACCTGGTGTTTACCGTTAGAGCGCGTAAAGGGTCGCCATATGAAGGTGGCCAGCTGTCCATACCGGCTCGGATAGTTACGGATTTTTTCCCAACAGAGACTGCTCTGTGATTTGGTGACGTGTATGGGCGTACGGCGCGTACCTGAGCGCTGATGTCTGAGTGAGCACAACGTGTAGCTGACGAACTTCAGCGCGCGGCATAAATATTGCCTCGAGGCTCGAGGCGCCCACATAACATTCTGGGGCTGTACCGCGCAGGGCTTCGTACGTCGCTTAAATGGCACCATACGCTGGCGGCCAAATTGCTGTTCTTGCGGGACGAGCAGTAGTAATTGATGTTGTTGGAGGCGCATCACATCGGGTGGCAAAGCTGCCGTCGCTCGCGTCGCTACTACGGTTCTTCGCTCCGATCAAGGCATGGTAACAGGTCCACAAACGAGACGAGCGTGGTCCGAATAACAGAAAGCGCTGAATAGTCAAGGTGGAAAAGCTGACGCCGATGAACGTACATTCAACCCATTTTTGGAGACAGATGGGGCTCGATCGAGTAGCAGCCACCTGTACATCACCCGATTCCATCATGTTGATAAGGAAATGCCGGGCTGTGTTTTCCGCCCGATGTTAACGGTTTGGCGTGCCCACCAGTTACAGCAGTAATTCTGCTTAATTACTGCTGGAAACT
>NCVV01000108.1:0-65378 GCA_002092955.1 Auricularia auricula-judae
GACCAATGGCCAAACCAGCAGACCTGAACGACCAACCCAACGGCAGTCCAGGCCGTCCGGAAGCGTGACCGTCTGCAAGCCGCAATGCTACGCGCGGCGCACTGCACTGGTGAAAGTGTGCGGTAGGCTGGATCAGCCCGAGTTTTCGAACCCCGACGATGCTCTCCTGCTCCCAACGCCTTCCGTCTAACGATTGCAATAGTACCAGCTGCGCCCAGCGCATAAGCAGCTTGCCATTATGCTACCTCTTCAGTCTGTGGCCGCGCTCGAGACTCAGCAATCCGCTCCGCGCACGCCGTTTCGACGGGTTGCTATCTTGGTCCTGATTTCCCTGCTACACCTATCTGAGTGCTTTTCTGTCCCAGCCAATGACTAGGACTTTGGTTGTTGAACCGTCTCTGGGAATCCAGGGGGATCCTCAGGCTTGGAATGGTTCGTATTCTACTTCAGGACTCCATCTGCAATCATTCATACGGTATTTGCGGTACTGGAAATTATATTACTCTGTCTGTACAGGGATGATGAAAGGTTCGTGGTTGTCTGCAGTAATGAACACATTCCCGCCAGGGGAAATCAGGTGAGTTTTATATACATCATAAATATTGTCTAACCGGCCAGAATTTATTTCTAGTCGATATGCAGGCGCCAAAGCTCGCGGCCGACCTTGGACACATACTCCTCACGCGTGTGCAGCGTGAGGATGTTGTCGTTGACGAGGATGTCGCCGCGCTGCCATGCGAAGCGCAGGCTCACACGCCAGTCGTACAGCGCTCGGTCGATCTCGGCGCGCAAGGCTGCGTCAGTTCTTCTGTCCACGCCTTCAATCCGGACCCGGATCTCCTGGAAGCGCGTGCGGGCGCGCGACCAGTCCTCGTGATATCTGAAGCACGGCGCGCCTGTCACGGGGTGCGGCGCGACGAGCGGGAGCCCGCTCAGCTTTGCGTTGGCGAATGAGCTCGTCTCCGCGCGCCACGTGTGTCCGCGCAGCTCGTCCATCGACAGCTGGACGTTTTCGAAGAAGCGTGACGACGACGCGAAAAGCGTGTGCCCTATACCCGGCGGGCTCGGCGTGACGGCGACGAACATCTGGTAGTGCGGCGGCGTCGAGACGCCGTCGACGACCTTGAACACGCCGTCGTAGTGGAACGGCATCGCCTCCGCGCTCAGCGAGCTGTTGAACCCCGGCGCATCCTCCGCGACCTCCTTGACCTCGAGCAGCTCGCCGAACGTCCACTTCATGATGGTGCCCATCTCGCGCCCCTTGGCGAGGAACGCGCCGCGCTCGGCGCCGCCGTCCAGCCCGCGTAGCACGACGGGCGAGTTCCAGTCGGACAGCGCGCGCGCCGCGCGGATGTCCAGCGCGGCGAATGGCGTCCCACGCGGGAACGACACGCGCAGGCCGCAGGGGTACAGATGCTCGACGGACGCGCCCGCCGCGGCGAACGCGTCGTACAGCGGCGACTTCTCGCGGTAGCACCACGCCTGGCCGTCTCTGGCATGCACGAGCTCCAGGTCATCGCGCGCCGCGGCGTTCTTATGTGACATGGGCGCGAGCGTGCCGTCCAAGCGGCACGTCATGACGCAGTGCCAGGGCGTGATGGCGCGGTCGCCGGTGTGCGGGAGGACGGCGATGGGCAGCTTCGTCGCGCTGTTGCCCGCGTGGATCGAGAGGCGCACTGCGTTTGGGAAGGCCGCCTTGACGCACGCCGCATAGCACTGTTGTCTGGGCTCAGCTGCGTTCTTTCATAGTCGGGGCGCTATGGTGCTTACCTTCCCGCGCGCGATCATCTGCTTCGCGACTTTGGACACGCGGCGCTTGAGCGCCTTCTTGCTGCCGCCATCGCTTCCAGAAGAGCCTGAGGACGACGTGCGGATGGACACGTCGTCGCGGTCGGGAAGGTCCTGCTGCGCCGGACCGGGCACGTGCAGGTCGCCGGGCACGTAGCGGAGGTAGCCGCGGTACGTCGCGTTGACGGCCTCGTCGCGCGCAATGTGCGCGGAGACGTCGTACCCCGGCTCTGCGTACGTCTTGAGCAGCGTGTCGCGTATGATCGGCGCCGCGCGCGCGTAGGTCTCCGCGTCGTGGTAGTCTGCTGCCTCCGGAGGCAGTGGGACGCCGAGCATTGTCGAGAGCCTGGCGAAGCGGATGGATGTGCAGCCCAGCTCGGACGCCATTTCCCGCAGCCGCTCGCCGTACGTCCACACAGTGGTGTCGGCGACTTCGAACAAATCTGCCAGTGCAGCGCGTCAGATTGACTGAAGCTGTCGGTGTTACCGTCAGACTGCTCACCGTTGTACACGATCCCGTCGGATACGATGATCAGCTCTGCGCCGGGCGCGTAGACCTGCTTGATGTTGCTGCAGAGCCCCTGGAGGTAGAGCAACGAGACTTCCTCCGCCTTGTCGGGGAGGACGCCGAGGACCTTGTCGACGGCGTTCGGTGACTTGCACGGGAACGCCGGGAGCGTGAACGGCACGGGCCTGCCGTGCTCGATTGCGCGCCGGATGAGAGCGAGGAACGTGCCGCGGCACAGCGCAGGGTCCGAGCCCTTCAGCCGGTACGACTCCACGACGGCGAGGATGGCCTCTGCGGTGTGCATGTGCGACGCGCCCATTGTAAGTTAGAGAAGATAAGTATAATGATTCTGAGGCATTTCGCTTCGCTACCCTGCAGTATATATACATACAGCGCGCTGACTCCTGAAGTGTTCGAACAGGATCTGTCATCTCGCTTGCGTGCTTTGTTAAATCCACTTGGCAGCTGTGCGACCGATCTGACTCAATTGCCCGATCCGCTGAGTATCCCGGACTCCCTGATGGCGGTGATCGGGCATATGATCCCAGTAATCATGCCACCGGGGAATCGCTACCTCCAACAGCGCGCACGAGAGGAGTCGCAGCATTTCCACCCTTATCCCCTCTCCTGGTCTGGCCAAGATTTTTTTCTTACATGCTAGTCTGAGAATATATCTATCGTTGGAATGGTTTAAGACAGATTGATGGTAAATTGAGGGGTCCCTTACGACTCAGACCTGCGCATCATCCCCCGGTTCATTATTAAGTTATAAATGCTGTGGATTAATGAATGTGTGTTGGAATTATAAACATCTTTGTTGTGAGCGTGCTGCGCGCACGTTCGGTACAGGGGGGGTCCGCATTGCGCAGTATGATGAGACACTTCAGAGTCATGAAAGTTGTTCCGGCCCAAGTCTCTTCGAAATGGAGCGTTGTGCGAGGCAGGGCTTGAATGACCGCCCAGTCATGCCAGAAATCCCGCGGTCGGGCATTTGGGGGCCTCGGTCCGACCTGTATGTGTCGAAACCCGGACGCCGAATACTTACAAGCCCAGGACCAATTGAAAGCGCAATGCGTAAGGCTCGCTCGGAAATTTCCCGGAAGACGGAGCCCTTGAAATTGAAGACCTGGATGAAGAAGACGGTCGAATTATGTAGATGTGAGATGTCCTCTGTGCAGGGAAATTGCTGGTCCGTGTACTCAACGTGTCTCACGACATTCTGAAAGGCTCCCAGCTCAGCTACCCTGTATAAAACATAATCAAAACGTCGAGCGACTCGTGTCAGGAGTGCGGCACAGCCAATAACGGGAGCCCGACGCTCAAGCCCAATTCTCCGACTAACAGTGACAGGTCGGGCTCGGCCAGCATCGGGCTTCGAGCCCGCCCGTACTTTTCGCAATCCTGCATTATGAAAGTACCCTGCACTATGAAAATATCTCAAAGAGAACCATGGTTTCTGAAGCGCGCTCGGGAGATATCGCGACAGGACGATTTCTAGACGTAAAGCTGTCCTGACTCCTGCTGCGACAGCAAGTCCTACTTGCAAGTAGTATTATGCATTTTCTCGCAGGTGAGACTCGCTTGATTTACTGGCCGTGGCCGGTAGAAAAAGCCTTGACCATTTGACGGACGGACAAATGCATCCGTGATCCGTCATCTACCCGTCAGCGTTCTTCGGTTATCGCCGGTACCATTTCTTCTTGCCTCTGACAGAACCATTCGCTGGCACGCAATGAGCCCCGGTCTCACACGCGTGGACACTCTACTGCCTCTACTGACCGGTTGGGGTGGCTCCCTATCAGGATGGGCCCCTAGTTTTCTCTGCCGCGTTGGCGACAATCCGGGGCTCGCTCTGGCTCAGCATCTGCGTCCCGGTGATTACGGCGACCCGCCTCGCATACCTCGACGTTCTACTAGTTTCTACTGGTACGGTCCGGGTATCAGGCCCTATCACCGTCTTTTCCCACTGGCAGACGCATCGCATGCACTAGAGTCTGGCCTCAAGCACGAAACGACACCATGTCCGTTGACCTACGCCTATATTTGCTCCTTTCTCGCATGTCGAGATGTTCTGCTAGGCTCTCTTAACCGTCATCAGTTGCTGCGGGCTCCTACGGCGGAAGCGCTCTTGCGAACAGGTTTCTTCGTTTTTTTTACTTCTACTGGACATGTCGGCTGCACCCATATATTTCACGGAAGCTGGGACCTCCTGCGGCGGCCCCATTAGAAGAAATGCTCTGCAATGTGAACGCACTCTGTGATCAGACTCGCACCGCTCGTACAGGACTTATGTGCTGTAGTGTCATAATCCGGTTCTGTTCCCCTCTCATTCTCGTGCTGTTATCTCGTCTCGGAGCGCTCGAGCCCTATTCCTACCCTCTGGCCTGGGCGCTCGCGTCAAGCGACGTCGTGCACTCCGCCGCGGCCTGTCAGCAGCTGAATATACAGTAACAGTAATCTTGGCAAACCCTACCCTGAGCCAGAAACGACGATCGCCGCCGGCTCCACGCGTATGTCCGGCGTTTCGCTCTGCTTGGCTGCTCCACACGCAGACGCGCAAACGCGCATGTCGGCTCAGAGCCGTAACACCTGCCAGCGTGTAGGATGCGCGTGCCATGGCAAGGCTTGGAGTGCCGGTCATCGTGATGTCACCACGCGGATCCAACTGGAACGTACAAAAGACTGCTCTGCACGTATGCCGCTGGCCGCATTCCACATCCTGCGCTAAGTATCCAAAATGCGCTTCTCCCTGACCTCTCTCCTTGTCCCCGCCGCGTTGCTCGTCACGGCCGTCGCTGCGCAGAACTCGGACGACTCGACGCTGGCGTGCATCAGCACGTGCCTGAAGAACGAGGCGGTCGGCCACCCGGACAACGTCAAGACCTGCGCCGCGAACGCGACGGCTTCCTCGGGCAATGCGTCCGTGCAGCTTACACCCTCCCGCACTATCTCTTTTCTCCTGACCTGTTTTGCATCGGTACATTAGGACTGAGGTGGCGCAATGCGTGTGCAACTCGGACGCGATCATCACCGACATCCGGCCGTGCGTGAAGAACTGCAGCACGGGCGCGTGGAAGCTCCTCCAGAAGACCTGTTCGACCATAGGCGCGTGTCTCTCTATCTCCGTCATTATACATTTGCATCTAACGGCGCTCGGGACGACCCAGGGGCGCACGTTCCCGACGATAACGCCGCCGCGACGTTGCGCCGCGGCTCCGTGCTGGTGTTTGTGACGGCTGCTCTTGCTCTTATGACCGTCGTCTGATTGCTGGTACACTCCAATCAAGATGTAATACTAGTAGAATGTGAGAATAAATCAAGGCCCGACGCATCGTCTCTGAGTTAGCAATTTTTGAAACATTGATCAGGAGTCGTGCAAGTCATGGCTGCGGGTCAGGACTAGAAGGTGCGATAGAGTACAGACTGGGGACGAGGTGCAGGTGCGTGTTCGGCCCACGTGCACGAGTCTGCCTCTGACCAGTGACGGTCATGATGTCGTCCGAAAGGATGAGCGTCGCATGATGTGCGGTGATCATTGCAGGACGAAATAGTCCAGTTCCTTGCCCGAGAAGCGCACGACGGGACAGCGGTGACGTTCGCCGCGAGTCTCCTGGTCTGAGCAAAATTCCCGCTGCATCCAGTGTCGGGATAGAGTATTGGCGTTGGTGAGAACGACGGTTTGGTATAGCCTGAGGGGCGTCCAGACGAGACGCGAAGCAAAGAGAGCAAGTGGTTGTCGCGCATACTGTACTTAGCAGAATCCCACGCTGCGCGAAGATGAAAAAATGCGCAGTTTCTGCTGGCAGTGGCAGTCGTGCAGTCTTCTCGGTCGCTGACGGCTGATACGGTTAGTAGGAGGATACAGGAAGGAGGATTCAAACAACAATCAATACAGTAAAGCGCGGTGTCACCCAACAAATGGCAAATTGTGGCGTACAGCGACCAGGACGCGGCTGGAGACGGTAGCCAGCACAATCTGGATGTAACATACAAGTAGATACGCCCCAGGAAGTATCAGTCAGAGTCAGTGTAAATCGGGCGGCCGGCCGTCCACTGCTCCGCATCGAACGTATCGCCCGGCAGAAACATGTCACCGATTGTCTGGGTTCGCTTCGCATTCTCATCGAGCACCCACAGCCTGCGCTCGCGGTGCCGCTTGGCATAAATCGCGAGCTCGGAATAGACCGTGACGTTTTGCGTCCCGCAGATCAGCAGACGCTGCACACTTGCCACGCCGGACAGGAAGAACGGGACAAGGGCGCAGCACAGGTTTGCGGTGTTCCAGCCCATGGTGCGCGAGTGGAGGACGATATATTGTAGGCGGAGAGTCGGGGAGAGCGTGGCGAGGCGCACTGGCAGGGCGTCGTGCGAGTCTACTGTCACTCTCAGGTGCGTGATGCCGCACAGCGCAGGGGGCACGACGGCGTGCCCAGAGAATATGCGCCAATCGGGCCCGCCCAGCGTGAGCCGCACGAGATGGAAGGTGGGCGGTGTGTGTTCGAGAAACGCAAGCTCTGCCGCAAAGTGCACGACGTTCGGAAATAACGCCGCGAGCCCATGCCGGTTCCAATCGGCGCAAGAGATGTCGACCCACAGGTTGCGCGTCAGCACAAAGAAGCCCAGAGGAGCCATAGCGAGCACGTCCTGGAGGGTGTAGGCTGAAACACGCCGTTTCATCGTCATGCGGACAGGAGGAGCCATCTGGAGACTGCAGAACGAAACGCGCCCTGGCGTTGTGATGCAGACCGTATGGTACATTATAGGACGCACGATGGAGAGCGTACGCCGAGAGGTCGTCGCCAACGCACACAGCCAACGTCTATCGGTTTTGGATGCGTCCCAGGCCGCGATGGACAAGATTTGGTCGCACAGTTCAATTGGTAGATTTCCAAAGCAAGGTGTTTTGAGCGCCTTTGAGCTCTGCATCCCCGTAAAAGTTTGAGCCGATGGAACTGGAAGGCGTATCTCGTTTAGGAGATGGACGGACTGTGCGGTTAAAGAGGAAGAGAAGAGCGGAGACTGAAAGCTGTGAAGGCAGCCGGACTCAGTGTGAGCTCTGTCGACGATTGCACGCCATTCAAAGGCGCAGAATTCAAAAAGTAACAATATGAGCATGTAAATATATTGACCGGGCTCCTCGATTCTTCGCTTTCATTGTAAATGGCAAATCTCAAAAGGATGTCGACAATATTTGATGATCATTCTATCGTGCGTGCAAAATTACTGCACTTCTACAGGCTCACTTCTAGGATCTATCCAGCTAAACATCATTTCAGACGCAGTACGACGTTCCGACCTGGAACAGTCACGTAAGCCAGAATATTTTACTTGCGATGGACTCGTCAGGCCGGGACGATGGCACGAACCTGCAGGTTGGTGCAACCCCTAAGAACACGATATCAAACATTTAGTTTTGTAACCGGGCGCGTCACGTTGCTGGGGAGACGCACGCGTTGACACCGGGATTCAGTTGTAGGAACTGCTGCAGCGAGATTCCGAACTTGCGGTCAATTGCATCTGCGTTCAGTCGTCGATCAGCCGGCGCCCCTGAACACGGCATTGGGCGTTACGTACCGCACGTATCGCCTTCCAGTCACAGCGCGTCCCCGTGTTAGCAAATCCAACTCGCTCAGGCTACGGACTCCTCGGTGCGCACCTGCGACAGCGGTGTATGACTGCGAGCATCCGGACGACGGCGCGGGCGAAGCGAACGAGCCATCCAGGGACCAGATGACGCCGTGCACGCGTCCGGCATCCAGAGATCCAAAGAGCGCGAGGAAGGCGCCTCGCGAGAAGTCGATATCGCCGAATCCTGAGCACCCGGCGCAGCGGTCTTCGACCCTGAAGCTGATGGACCTCCCGTTGTCTGCGGGCGATACAGTATGCGTAAGTGTCAATGCCAAGGGTAATGCAATGAGGATGCTTACAGAAAGCAGTCGCTGTGCGGCCGCAGATGGGACTGAATGATAATCGGAGCTTGAGAATCATACAATTGATTATGAGAAAGGAATGATTACTGACTTGTTGTTCGGGTTGCCTCCACCGTAGCCACTGCGTATGACGTGAGTACGTCGCGCAAGATACGCGTTTACACTGGCTTAACGCACGGGAACGAGTCGAACAGGCCGTGGCTGACTGCGGCGATGCAGTCCGAGCCCACCTGAAACGAACGGGTCAACACGAAAGTCCAAAGTCCAAATCACTGCGTCAAGCGGCAATTGCACGACGCACATTGAACACGCCGCACGCGCCGACGCCCACATCGTAGTACGTCGCGTCGCCGAACTGCGGGCCAATCTGCCGCGCGGTGAGGTTCGTCGCCAGCGGCTTGGCCACGACGAGAGTGGCTGCGAGGACGAGGGCGAGGGCGATCATCTTTGTACTGTAGGATACTTGATGTAGAGCTTCGGTAGCTGCTGAAGAACTGGAGGCCCCAGAGCTGCGTGCTTTTATACGGCGTCGATGAGATTGTTTACTGACCTGTAGTAACCGCCATGACGTCCACTCGGCTCGTAATGCCCGTGTCTGAATAGACGCAGCGGCGGCAGCGATGGTCGGGACGTTCGGTACCGTGACGGAGATCTCCTCGCGCTGAGGCAATGATGATTAGCGTGTGCACGACGGTGCGTCGAAAAAATGGATTCCGCCTCGCCAGGAGCACAGGGAGCTGCGGAGAAAATGTCGACCACGATAGCCGGCCACTTGCTATAGAATCCCGAGTGAAAGAACGCGAGTCAGGCACCCGATAGCCCTGGTTGCGGATGAATGGTTCTGATCAGACATGATCACAGACGTGTACTTGTGCACCCGAAAAAGCCGCGCGACAGAGCTGCGACTCGGAGGAGCGACTGTATGACAGGTAGCAAGGAGCGGGCGTTCCACAGCCCGCAGCGGCACTTGGAAGCCTATGCGCCGTTGGGATTCGCGAATTCGGCGAATTCTGGATCCAGTTTCAAGGCGGTAGCAGAAGGCGCGGTGTAAGAGATTACCGAGCGGCCAGCCTGGGCGAGTGTAGTAGCAACGGCAGCGTCCAAAGCTCGCGCGATTGGGCAATTTGAAACCAAGTATCGGAGCAGATAGACCGAAGGCACGATGTGGAGGGCTCCCGGCTGGGATACAGCAGCGGAAAGCAGTCCACGGAATAGAGCGAAATGTCGACGTCATGGTGCAGGCGATCTGTGGCTGAACAATACCGCGACCGGGAATATCAGTGTAGCCGCGCGGCTTCGTCGACGGTACTTGGAAAATATAAGACCTGCGTGTACAAGGCTGATCTGGCCAGCACCATTTTGGATAACGGAGGAGTTGCATTGCATTCCCATCTCGTGCCATCGTTGCTTGCTCGCCACAGTCACAGCAGTCAGTGACCAAATACTGGGGCTGCGCATGAACGCAGGTGAATATTGCAACTGCAAAAGTCGCCGGTGATTCCGATGGCACTGAGCACAATAGCACAATAAGGCCTCGTGGTAGATACGAGCGCGGAGTCAGGCCAAGTTGATTCAGCCGATTTCCGGGAGCCCAGCAATTAGACAACGTAAAAATGACCAGAAGAATGTCAAAACGTCCTCCATATGTTCTGCGCGAGTGCGCGGGCCGATAGGGTGTTGCATTGAAGAGCAAGTGCATGTTGGGAGCAGGGTGTCGGAGTTCTACAAGTATACATCCGATGATCCGACGGCACCGCAGCTGCGAGTGGTTTTTGGGGCCGTGGATGGACACCAAGAACTGCCCCTTGCCCTTCTCAGCATCCAGAGACCAGCAAGGCATTCATGGTGCCAAAATAGTCATGTGCTCATTTCAGTAGTCTCGATACACTGCCAAAGAAGTGTTTGATCTTCGTAGCGCTGAACCAGAGCGTCGCCACCGTCTCGAAAATAAGCAGACAGCTCCCCAAGGCACCGAGAGATGGTTCTGGACTTGTGCGCTAACTGGTCCAGAGCAGCCCGTAGCTGATCTTGGCCGCGCAGCTGAGCTTCGTTACTGCCAGCCTCTGCGTGCTCGGTTACCAGAGCTGCAAGCTGCGAATTGCGCGCCACGTCGAGTAAGACGCCCTTGGCATATCTTGGCCTGCCAACGACGGCGATGAGTCGACATGTCAAGTCATCCCAAACGTCGCCCTCGTTCTTGTGCTTTGAGCCGCGCCATCGCTCCAGGTCAGACGAAAGGGTGTCCACCAGCTCTTGTAAGCTTGTATCTCGTCCGAGCGTAATGGGCGACCCAAATTTCTAAGGAATCAAAAAGGTTAGTGACGGAGTAATACGAACATGTAGGGAGCCACCTACGGCAACTGTATCAGCCAGAACGGGCGCCTCTGAGGTTTCCTTCTTCGCTTGCCCCACGCGGGCGGCCTGGGCTTTCAATTTCGAAGCATGGTAACGTTCGCGCGCACGCTGTCGCTCGTTCTCTCGGTTCCTACCGCAGGTGAGACTCACTGGCGGCGGGTGGATCATCTAAACGAGACCGACCGTTCATAGTAGCTGCGTCGCGAGTCTCTGCGAGCAGCTTCGCGTTCCTCGGCCGTCTTGTACTTGGGCGGCCGGCCGATGGACACAGGCTTTTGCTCGTGAGGCTTTATGGCCGTCTTGCGCACTGGCTTGGACGCGCGGCGACGAACGGAAGGATGGATTACTAGCGATGTTGCACTCGGCCGATCTTCGTGTTCAACAGACACGACACGCGCGTCGCGCATCCCGGAGGACACAGCGGCAGGAAGGGCGAGTGCGGCAGGCAGCTTAGTTATCCTTTCCTTGCGCGCGCGCAGCGGCTTTTGCGGTTCGTTGGATGTTTCGGAGGTCGTAATGGACGTTTGGGTCGATGAGCGACGCGGCGCGCGTATGTTGCGCGTGTTCGGGTCTGACATAGTCTGCGCAGCAGTCAGCGGTAGCGTCTGGACGTAACGGCGAGGAGAGAGAATGGGCAGGTATCCAATTGCAACGACGCGTCGGCACAACCAGTGACGCAGGTGCGCCGTGATGAGCGGGTGCGGACGGTCACAGTGGAATTTGTCGCAGACCGACCTCGTGCGCAGGTTAGAAACATAGGAAAAGAAAAAGACGTGAACGAAACAAAAATGACGAAGGTCGATAGAGGAGAGATAAGGAAACAGGACGCACCCCGCAGGGCTGCGCAACATGCGCGCTCGTTGTCGCGGGCGCCATCCACTTCCCACAGAGCCCGCACTGGACCTTTACAGCATTGGGATCGCTCATCACAAAGCCCGTGGCGACCTTCAGCGCAAGCCCGCCATAATGTTGCTCGTCATCGAGGCTGTCGTGGGACGATAACTCCCTCTCCGCGGCGTCGTTCTGCATGGCCGAGGGAAGACTCGCAGGAGGCAATATGGGCTCTGCCAATGGAGGAGACGGCACGGTGGGAAGCCTGTGCGGCGACGTCCCGCTCGGCGCCGCGGGCTCCCAGGTTGTGTTATGGCTCACGGTGAAGCCGCACGGCATAACGGCCTCCAGCCAGTCGTCGTCGTCTAGGCCGCCGACAGCCGCGTCAGCGGAGGCCGATGTGGTGACAGCGGGAACACCACCGGCAGCAGCGGGCGTATTATACGATATGGTATCGGAGGTGGATGTGGAAGCTGAAGCCGACGGCGGCACCCACTCCTCGTCGTCGTCCCATCCGCCGTCCGACCTATCCGCGCCTGGAGTAGCCGTTATAATGCTGACAGAGGTTGGTTTAATGATGAGCGAAAGACATCAATGGAAGACAGGAAAGCCCACAGCGCACCCCGGCTCACGCTCCAGCGCAGACAGCACGGTTGGGGTCACGGGGCCAGCGGCCTCGCGCACGTATGAATCCGAGCTGGAGACACTTCAGTTGCATTTACATCAAATTTTGTCTATGCGTATACGCACGAGTCGGCAGGAGAGTGCGTGGGGTCGTCAACGTCCGTTCTGGCGCGTTTGACATTGCCCGCTCCATCGCCGTCACCGTTCCTTCTATTCTGCTTGAGCCGCATAACCGTGGAGCTGCTAGACATTGTGTTGAGTGAAGAGTGAAGCAAATTTTGTCCATTAGCCTGCCCATATGATAGCAAGTAACTCCGCTCACCTTTCCATATGCGTTGTCAGATCCTTCCACCTCCGTTTCATGTTCTTTGAAATGGCTTTTTGGGCCGTGGCGGCACAAGAAAAACGGGAATCAAGGGCAAAGTGACCGTTCTGCCAGTGAGAGCTTAAAACCATAGGATTGCACCGACGTTCGCACAACAGGCGATTAGGTCAGCATGCGCACAGACACGCACGTGGATGGCGTGGATACGCACCTGGTGCGCGCGTTGCTTTGGTTGCTGTCGACTTGGCAGCGAAGTGAAAGCAAGGTGCGGCACTCGCCGAACTGCCGAACGCCGGAGCCTGATCAGAAATCTTGCCCTTTCTCAGGCTCAATTTGCTGTGACATATCTCAAGCAAAGAACTGCGTCCAAGTAGCAAGAGACACACGTGCAAAGGAAGAATGTAAATATAAGACCGTGCAACAAAGTGACCCCTCGTTATCCCCGAACAAACGAAAGACCCCGGGGCACATCCAGATCCACATGCTCCCAAGTGTGCTCCCGGACGGGAACTCAGCCATTTGGGGAGCATTTGAGGAGCATCGGGATCGTACAGTAGTCATTGCACTTAGTCCAGTGCGCGAAGTGGTGCCGTGCGCAGGGTTGCGTTGAGCGGCGCCCGTCCGATCCGATGGCCTTATCCTGCTCCGGGACACGTATCTTCGGAGGCTACATGCGCAGGTACATGTGGCGATCATGACGAAAGGCGCTGCTATGAGTCGGAGCCTGGTGAAAGTTGCGCGACAGAGAAATATATAAATGAGAGGCACGCATGGCCACAAAATGATAAATACTGGGAAAGTAGATGTTCCACTCAGAGCCCAATGGCGGCGACGAGGGCGCCCATAGCGGACGCCTGAGTGCGCCAGTCGCGGGCGTTCGGGAAGTCGGCGTTGTCGACGCCGTTCCAGCGCTGGCCGAGGCGGTTGAGACTGTCGCGGTCCTTCTCCCACACGGAGTCGGCCTGCTTGCGCACGTACTCGGTGTACTTGTCGACGCGGGTAGCGTTGGCAAGGTCGCCGAAGTAGCGCATGAAGATTCCCTTGAACTGCTTGCCGTTGTCGTTGCACACCTTGTCGGCCGTGTCGCACGCCTCGGTGAGCACGCCGTCGACGGTCAGCACCGGCGAGCCCATCGCGGAATCCGCCAGGCGCTTCGCGGCGTCGAGCGTGCTCGTGTTGCCCGTGATGCGGTACACCTCGAGCGCGCCGCCGATCGCGAGGCCCTGGTTGTACGAGTGCACGGGCTGGCCGTTGTTCTTGCAGCCCTTGTTGAGCCCGTCGTTGACGAGCCCGTCGGCGTTGACCATCCCGCTCTGGTCGAACCAATTCCACGCGGTGATCGCGCGGTCGCGCCAGGTCGTGTCGCCGTCGATCCGGCTGTGCAGCACGGCGGTGAGGCGGATGTAGAGGCCCACTGTGACGGCGTTCTTGTACGTGCGCTCTCCGTTCCACCACACGCCGCCGCCGCACGTCGACGGGTCCCAGTAGCCGTGGACGTACTCGGCGATGATGACGGCCTCGTCGAGGTACTTCTTGTCGCCGGTGAGGTCGTACGCACGTACCCAGGCCATGCCCCACCACGCGACGTCGTCAATCGCGCGGCTGATGAAGTCGCCCTTGAGCTCGTCGCCACTCTTGACGCCCGCGGGGAACGGCACCTTGTTGACCTCGAACGTGCGGTCGACGGCCCACATGTAGTCGCGGCGTCCCGTGACGTACATCCAGTCCATGAGCACGGTGATCGTCACGGCCGAGTTCCACCAGCTCGCGAGCCACCACGCCGTGTCCGGCTGGTACGCCCACATCAGCGCGTCAGCAGCGGCGGCGGCGCGGTCGGGCGCGGGGCGCGCCCACTTGGTGCACGCGACGCCGCCGCCGGAGACCGCTGTTCCGCACGCGCGCACGGCGCCGCCGTACAGCAGCGATTTGGGGTCGCGCGCGGCGAAGAGCGCGGTGCGCGCGCCCGTCGCCCCGGCGGCCGTCTTCGTGCGGCCGAGCAGCGAGCCGCCGTCCCAGTCCTTGCCCTCGCTCCAGCTGCGGTCGAGCCAGATCTCGTCGCCGGGCGCGCCGTTGTCGATGGTGCCCCAGAACAAACCGCGGTCGTCGACGTGCAGCGCAATCGTGCGCCCGCCCTGCGTCCGCGCGGGGACCGGCTGCGAGTCGCCCTGGTTGGTCTTCTCGCCGTCGCACGCGGCGTCGCACGCCGCCTGGCGGTACCACTCCGTGCACCCGGAGACGTCCACCTTGCCGCACGCGCGCAGCAGGCCGCGGCGGTGGTGCGCGGGGTCCGCGAGGTTGTACATGAGCGTGCGCGCGCCCGTGCGGGAGTTGGGTATGGCCGCCTTGCCGAGCTTGCTCTCCCACGTCGCGCCGCCGTCCCAGGAGCGATCGAGCCAGACCTCGTTGCCCGGCGTGCCGTTGTCGATGCTCGCCCACGCCATCGCGTCCGCCTCGCTCACGTGCAGCTGGATCTTGCGCCCGTTCTGAATTTTATCGGCCAGAGGGAACTTGTCCTGCTGCGACGTCGACGGGTCGCGCTTGTCGCACGAAACGGCGCAGACGTCCGCCGCCACGAGGAGCCCGGGCCCACCCAAAGCCGCGACCAGAAGAAAATAAACAAAAGAGTGAAGCATTGAAGAAAGAACGAAGAGGAACGGTCGCCCGCTGGCTGGCGTGCCCCATGGCTCTTATATCGCTGAGCCAAACTGCGGACTGGCAGTGCCGTGATGTGATTGCATGATGCCGAGTGATCAAAATAGCCCGTGCAAGTTCCTGAATGGGACAGAATCGCGTCGAGGTGCCCGAGCTGGGTTAGGACCGCACATTCATTTGCTTTCGCGTCCTGAGATAGACAGAAGAAGATACAGCCAGAGGTCGACGCGCGCAACGCATCTGAGCGAAGCAGGCCAAGCTGATCTCAACGGCACGCTCTTGATCCGAAGCTGAGCGCGACGCTCTCGACCACTCATTCAGCTGAAAAGGGCGGCGAGCACTGTATGAGCCTGTAGTACGACGCGCGAGCTCGAGGATGCTGAGCGATGTCAAGTCGCGGCACGGCTGTCCCCGGTGCAATTCTCTCTTGCCCTCGAACCGTTCGGTGGTTTACAATGGTCGCAGACTACGCGCACAGGCATCTCGACTCCTTCATATATGACCCGTCCCGCGAAACCTACGCTCTGGCGACCGTCTTCACTGCCCCCAGTGCTTCGGAAGTCGCGCACACAGGTTCGATTGCAACATCTGACTTGCGATTTTTGCTGCGTCGCCAATACGGTGCTCGCGATTTCCTTGTCTCATCTGTAGTCTGCGCTCATGAAGACCTGTTTATCGCGATGCACAGCTGGGCAGCGTCAGCAGCTCGTTATCCACAAATCCTACCTTATAACTGGCACGTCTTGATTCGAGATTTACACACGCTCGGAATGCTCATGCGAGTCGCACTTTCTCCATTTCTCGCTCATCGCTCTTCTGGACACATTGGCTACTCCCTGAATCCTGAGGAAACTCTGGACCCTACTCTTGTGCTGTGCAGAAACCGGCTTCACTATTCTCTGGATGCAGTCTGCGTATACGAGTTTACTATTCTCCGACGTTCTAAGCAGTCAGCGGACGATCACAGCGTAGCCCGTCTACGCCAGTCTGAAGAGTGGGCTCAGTGCAGTCTCGGTCACGCGATCGCGGGTTCAACCTGCCAGTGGAGAGCAGCGCCACAAAGTGCGATATTTTTAACTGCAGGTGCGTCAGCGTACTGCGTATATGCCTCCCCGTATCATCCTTTATGCTGATGTTCTTGCTGTTCGAAGAGTTGAGGTTGGTACGACGCATTGCGTCTACCGTGCAGCGAGCAGCTCTGCTGCGGGGATGCTCCTCCGCAAGACTTGCCATGCTGACGGTGTCCGAGTCTTGATCACGACAATCACCGCTCTTATATCTGTCAGGTGTTCATCTAACCGCGCCCGACTTGGAGCATCCAGGGCGGCTCCGAAGAGCGTCTACCTGCTATGGGTGCTATTGGCGTACAATCCTCGTGTCATGGTGATGTCACTATGCAGCTCGCGAATAAAGTCATGCAGCCGCCAGGTAGTTATCACTCCAAACTCTGAGTCCCCGCCAAATGCGCTTCTCCTACACATCCCTTCTGCTAGTGGTTCCGTTCACTCTCCTCGCCGCCGCGCAGAACTCAACTCGCGGGGACGCTGCAACGCTGTCCTGCATCGGTTTCTGCTTCAAAAACGCCACGATCCACAGCCCGTATGCGGTGCAGGCCTGCGCGACAAAGGCGTCGTCCGTCACCCCGCTCTCCCTAGCCAATGCGTCAGTTCCCTCCTACTTACTAGCCCCCTATTCTCTGCCTGACGGCCGTCTTGCCACTGCTTGAATCGACAGCACCACCGAAGTCCAGTGCTACTGCAACCAGATCGAGGTCGTCAACACCGTCGGGCCGTGCGTGGACAACTGCAGTACAGACGCGTGGACGCTTCTCCAGAAGACTTGTTTAGCTGTAGGCACGTCTCTGAAACCGTTCTAGTGGAATTCATACCAGCACTCTAATGCGAGCTCGCAGGTGTGCATGTTGGTGAAGATGTTCCGGACAATAACGCGGCTGCAATGTCGACTCTGCGCCGTGGCTCCGTGTTGATATTCGCGACGGCCGCTCTGGCGTTCATCGCCGTTGTGTGAATTCCGCGCCAAGGATGGTGAATTGTATTGTAATGTACACAGGATTGCAAACTGCTGCCAAGCCGTGCGATAGTTGTTACTTTAGGGCAACCACCGTTCAAATACACTGAGACAGACAGCGTTGCGGGCTTGTTTTATTCTCAATCGATTAGTAGAACAGCCCATGTTCACCCTGCACTGTCGATCAGATGACAGTGACGAAAGCGAGAGCGGCCGTCGCAAAGAGCAGCGCGGAGCGTTGCAGCGGCGTTGTCGTCGGGAACGTTCGCGCATTGGAGTCACCATCAGATACTGTATAGTCGAAAGGAGAGAATATGAACGAAGACGTGGTCACGGCGGAACAAGTCTTCTGGAGGATTTTCCAGCTACCGGTGCTGCAGTTCTTGACGCACGATTCGGCGCTGGTGATGATCGTCTTCTAGTTGCAGACGCATTATATCGCCGAGGTACTCAGTGCACGACGTATGTCGGGCAGAGATACGAGGGGTACGTGACTCGGAGAGACTGACGTGTTCCCGGACGCCTGCGAGACGCAGGCCTTCACAGAGCCCGGGCTGTTGATCGCGGCGGTCTTGAAGCACTGGCTGATGCAGCTCAGCGTCGAATCGTCCCCGGAGTTCTGCTGCGCAGAGACGAGGAGGGCGAACGTGACCAGATGGGAGGCGGAGAAGTGCATTTCGTGAAGTTCAAGTCTGGATGAAAGGGGCGAGGATGACTGCAGAGCGGTCTTCTGTACTGTACCTGCGAGTAGGCTGAGAGTCCCCGCGCGTGTATGGTGACATCACGATGACCAGCACACCATCTGCCATGGCACGCGCGCCTACTGCATTCTAGGACTATAGACGCTAGCCAAGAATAAGGATCCTAGCATCTGAGGCCTGCGTGCTGAGAAGCAAACCGGAGAGAAACGGACATAAGACCGGAGCAGGCGGAGAACGGAAGCCAATGGCGAGCCTACCTCAGTCCAGGAATCCAGAAGAGGGTCACGGAATGCAGGAAATGTCGCATTTGGCGGCAGGCCGTAGATATTCGGCAAGAACGGGCTACTGATCGTGCCAGACGAGGGAAAAGAAAGTGGTGATTGGGTGCCCAGGAGCGCACTGCGCTGGCTCTGGCTGGAAGATACATACGGGCGCTAAAGCTCCAGCAAGCGCCCAGAAGTTACAGCGTATGTTCTCGCGCGACATGTGGGTCAGCGCAGAGCAACGAACGGTTCAAAGGCAAGAAGACATTTCACCGGACATAACCGAAGAATGCCGAGCCCGGAGTCAGAGCACGATTTCTTCGGGATTCGCGCGTTGATACAAATGAGCTTCGTGGTAATACTAGTAGCCCGACTCAGCATGTTCTTAGTCTTCACAGCCATTAGGGCGTTTCACGGTACGTTTTTTGGGCCGTTTTTGATGTGTTTTCGATCTCGTTTTTTGTTTCGTTTTTTGTCCGTTTCCAAAGAACTGGATCAAAAACGACCTAAAACGAGCGCAGAAACGACTCGCGAGTCGTTTTAGCATGGCCATGCTTTTTTTGCGTCATTTTTTGAGTTCGTTTTGATGGTTTCTCAGTTGAATCTTTGCTAAAACGAACACAAAAAATGCAATCAAAATGGCCCAAAAACGGCGTCAAAAACGCTACCGTGAAACGCCCTATTGAACGCAAAGAGTTCGTTTTCCGCTCTCAACTCGCATTCGTCCAACTCGCTGCTCAGACTGCGACCACTGCTGCGGGGACGGCGATCTATATTCCCGGCGATCAATCGCCATGAACTGTGGACCGGGAAGCCCGAGTTGACCGGACTATATCCTGCCATGTTGCGAGCACGTTCCAACCTCGCCGTTCCTGCTGCGGAAGACTTCGCGATCGCGGTTCGGCACGTCCAGACTTCCAGCAGTTTGCATATGTCTGTAAAATGGTGCGAGCGGACGCTCGTGGATTTGCACTGCGGTGATGTGATGCACGGTGTTTGCGGCAACTCTTGGCTACGAAACCCGTTGGTCTCATAGTAGAAGAGACCGCAATCACCGTTCCAGATCATCATTCCGCAGCGCAAATCCACCGCGCGTTCCCGCGATTTTACAGACTTATGCAAACTGCTGTCAAGCTTTAAGTACCTGCAGAACTTATGTGCGCAAAGAATAACCAAACGGGCGCTTTGCGCGTTATCAGTTGCGCAGGATCATGGAACTTCGAAGTGGATTCCCGGCCGCAGCTTGTCACTTGGAAACAAGCGCTCCTTGAATAAGAACTCGACCTGCCCGCGACTACCTTCTTTCCCTCGCCCTGCAATTCTCCTCTTCACCGCTCAATTCGCTCTCTCTCCCTCTGCGTGAACATGCGTTTCTCCTTGCTCATCTTTGCCACCCTTGCGAGCCTCGCCGCCGCCCAGAACTCCACCGGCAGCGACACAGACGTTCTCGCGGATTGCACCCTCCAGTGCTCGGAGAAGGCGATGGACGCCAACCCCGAGTCTGCCCAGAAGTGCCTCAACACAACCACGTGCGTGACGCTCGGCCTCGCCCTGCGAGTCTCTATGCTGACGCGCAGCCACCATGGTGCCCAGTGAGGTGGAGCAGGCGACGTGCATCTGCCATGAGCAGGGGCTGCTGAACGCGCTGCAGTCCTGCATCGACACGACCTGCCCCGAGGCGAGCAAGGACATTGACCTTCATAAAGCGTGCAGTGAGTTTTTCACGTTTCAGGCTTGTCCAATGTTCAGGTGTCTCACTCACGCGTTGCAGAACGCGCCGACGGGTCGGCGCCGCGCATTGACGTCGCGATACTTCCCGCAATCGCAGCGTCCGGGGCTCTGGCTATCAGCGCGCTGCTGTTCTGAACATGCGTCTCGCAGGCTTCAAGGTGAAGTGGCGTTACTAGTAATTACTGTACTCTAGAGGGACGTACTTGTCTTTTCTAACGGACGTTCCCACTCATGCGTGCACGCCGTCTTTTCGAATTTATTTCAGACTCGCAAGAGCACACATTTCTCCTGCGGGCAGGAAGTTGCGCGCGGCTCCTGCACAGTGCACGTGAAATGCGCAGCAAGTCTCCGCAGCTGGCTGCGAGCGCAGCCAGCGTCTCGAGATGCTGGGATTTAAGTATGGATTGTCAGGGGCTTCCGGATTACTTAAGCAACGCTGTGCCCGGGGCTTTCTCGGCCGCCGGATGTATACAGTAAGTCCGCCACCTTGCTCCCAACCTGCACCAGCTCGGTTCAAAGACACGTCATATCGGCTCGCGCACTCGCGCAACACAGACGGCTGACTTTTTTGGAATCGATTCTGGCGCTTATGCGAGCTTGCTGACTGCTGTGCTCACGAAAATTGGCTGAATGGCCTTGGCTTTGGGGGCGAGCCGCTCGTACCTACTGCCGGGCATGATTGCGCTGTCCCGTTCAGTATCTTTGGGGGTGTGGAAAACTTGGGCCTGGACGATGTATGTCTATCCAATGCGCGTATTCGGGCAGCCATACGGCTGCGCGTCCTACCCAGCGAATGACGGACGCGTGGGCGCGAGGGCTCCGCTGGTTTTCCTCGGCATATCCGGACTAGCTTTATACCCTCGTACATAAAAGCAACATTATCCAAACCGCGCGGCTGGATAACCCCTGTAGCGCGGGCGCGGCGCGCTTCAGTCACGGCTTTCCACCTGAACAGTGACAACGATTTTGTTTCCGCTGTTGTTGGATTAGAGTCGTCCTCTGCTTCTCGCTGCTGGGTCCAGTCTTGCTCTCGATTCCATGGCCTCTCGTCTTCGCCCTTGTCTATACTGGACTCGCTACTCGGCTTCACGCAAACGGGCTGATTACTTTGCTACTCGTTAAGCAGCGCCTACTGCTACCGCCTTACCACTGAATGCAGAAGTCGCCGAGTCCCAGCGGCTCATATGCTTTCCGCCGCGCTGCGCGGAGATGCACAGTATTCGCCCCGATTGGGTGTGAATCCGCGTGCGCTTCATTGTGCAAGACGCGGAAGTATGTTCCTGGCGCCCGTTCTTGCGGAAGATTGTTCATGTGCTACCGGCCTATGGCAAGGAGCGCTTCTGCGCTGTGCGACAATGCTCGAATTTTCAGAATCGCTAGTACTGGCATTCATCATCTTGGATCACATGTCTTTCCTCCTTCAACTGCGCCGAAGCTGACTTGCGCCAGAGTGCGGACCGCGCATGCACGCCCTCTTGCTTACGGTCTGGTACGGTCGCTAATCCAAGTCGAGGCCTCGTCGCGCGGCTTTTTCCGGCACCAAATACAGGTTTGGGTTCATGTTGGATCAGAACTATTCGTTTGCAACCAGGGCGAGCGCTTTGTACTCTGTGGGTCCCTGACGCGCGTTCTTTCACTCTGGACTCTATGGCATGTGGCTGTCTACTATGGTCAGCATTTCTCTCCTCAGCTCCAGGTTCGCCTACTGAGGTGAAACGCAATCATCGACGCGCCGTCGTGCATTCACTCATCATAATCGCATTTCAACGGGATTTGCTCTGCGTTGCGGCTCCGAATGTCCTGGGGCCACGCCCACCGCTGTTGCTGCCGGTGCGCCTATTCAAACGCGGGCATTACGAACCGACTGGACGCCAATGGCGGCTACTGCGCGCAAACACTCTCATCGACCAGGTATAAAAGCATGCAGCTCTGGTACCTCCAATTCTTCAGCAGCTCTTGAAGCTCTACATCTAGTATCCCACAGTACAAGATGATCGCCCTCGCCCTCGTCCTCGCAGCCACTCTCGTCGCGGCCAAGCCACTGGCGATGAACCTCACCGCGAGGCAGATTGGCCCGCAATCGGGAGACGCGACGTACTACGATGTCGGCCTCGGCGCGTGTGGCGTGTTCAACGTGCGTCTTCCCGTTGCTGCGGTTCATTTGGAATTCCCAGTTGAGACGGCTCCCATTCAGGTTGAATCGGACTCCATTGCTGCCGTCAGTCACGACTTGTTCGATTCATTCCCGTGCGTTGCCCAGCGTAAACGCGTATCGTTCAACTTTCTCACTTCATGCGCAGTGGCTACAGCGGCGGAAACCCGAACAACAAGTCAGTAAATTCTTTCTCTGCGTTGTATTGGTCTCATGCTCCGCGACTATTCAGCCCCATCTGCGGCCGCACGGCGACTGCTTCCTGTGAGCACACCGACTTCATTATGTGCATAGGAGTACTCACGCAGCTGGCCGGCAGACAACGGAAGGTCCATCAGCTTCAAGGTCGAAGACCGCTGCGGCGGATGCTCAGGCTTTGGCGACCTTGACTTCTCGCGGAGCGCCTTCATCGCGCTTTTTGGGTCTCTGGATGCTGGTCGCGTGCACGGCGTCACTTGGTCGCTGGATGGTTCTGGCGGCGGCTCGCCGCCGCCGCCGCCAACTGGATGCTCCCAGTCTTACACGGCTGTCGCAGGTACGCACCGAGGACTGAGTCTGTGGGGATCTTGATTGGATGACATGTGACTGCGCTGTGAAGGCGATACTTGCGGTAATAGCCATATTCATCTCGGGAGCATCGAATATCGCGACTGACCGACGACGCAGATGCGATTGACAGGAAGTTTGGGATCACCCTCCAGACCTTTCTCTCGCTTAACCCCAGCGTCAACTCGTGAGTCCATCCCATGTTTCTACTGTGCGCGGCTGAAGTATTCCCAGCGGCTGCACGAACCTTCAGGTCGGAACCAGCTACTGCGTGAAGGGTGGCAGCCCCAGCAGCGGCGGTAGCTGCCCGCAGAGGTACACGGCCGTTGCAGGTAAAGTATCACACGCAGTTCCCACTCTCATGGCTCACTTCAAGTGCTTCTCTTGCAGGAGACACCTGTGGTAATGCCGAAACTCACTTCATTAAGCTCATCGTGCTGATTGAAACAATAGACGCCATCGACCGCAAGTTCGGCATCTCGCTGCAGCAGTTCCTTCAGATGAATCCCAGCGTCAATTCGTGCGTCTCTCCAGCGGCACTCTATCAATTTATAGATGATTGACATCTCTATTTCAGGGGTTGCACTAACCTGCAGGTTCGTTTCTCGCGGAACAGCGATATGAAAGATCCAGGCTTACGATTGTTCCAGGTCGGCACGTCGTACTGCGTCTAAACCTTTTACTGGCCAATCGTGGTTATAATTTGGAAGTGCGCTTGTAGAAGTGTAGTAATTTGCACGCGGAATGGAATGATCCTATTACCGACTGTCTCTGCATCAAGAGCTATGATCGTGTAACGAACGGGTCTGGGTTAGATGCGCGTCCGCCGCTAACGGTTCGTCACGATCTTGTCTTTTTCGCGGGTCACCCTTGTCCGGGCTGAGAGGGTTTCGGCGGTTGGTTTGGCACTTGGAATGCATCAACAATCGGTGGAGGCGCGCGGCGTCGTGAGATTGATGTACGCGCACTTGGTGGAACATTTATGTAGCAAACTGCTCTTGCGATAAATGTACGACCATAAGGTACAAGTAAATACACCATTAATACCCCGGCTTTGGAAGCCCCATATGGCTACCTGGCGCCGGAACAGGCAGTGGCGCCTGCGAGACCACGGGCTGCTCGTGCGCGATGACCTGAAGACCTGCAGGTAGAAACGTCCTATGTCAGCTAATCATGATGCGAGTGTGGACGGTCGAAGTGCGTACTTCCCGAGCGATGCCAGACCGCGAGGACTGTTCCACAGTGCGAGCAGAGGTGCTTTACATCCTTAAGACTGGTGATCTGTTCCCACGTACGAAGATTAGGTAGGTGTTACACGGTTGAATTGACGAGACTCAGCGCACTAGATATGGGATGCATCCGAGGCAGAAGCAGAAGCATGCAATCGCGGCCCACATGCTGAAAGCTCTCAGACAGCGAATGAAACCGAGAATGGAGCTGAGACGTACTGCGTAGTGCCGCCCGCTTCGTACTCGGCGCGTGTGATGCCAGTTTGGTGGCAATGTGGGCAGGTGATGTTCTGTTGCGCGATACGCATGGCAGAGATGAAAGATGAACGTCATACAGAATGAGGTTCAAGGCTGGAGACCGACCGAGGGGTACTGGCCCAGACTGGAAACCTTGCCGCCGGTGGGAGGTGGGTAAGACATCGAAGAGGGTATGGAAACGGTAATGTGACAACTTCTACTTCGCTCAGCGAAGGAAGGGAGTGAGCGACGGGATATGATTGAAGTCTCTCAGAATCTCTGCCCATAAATATCAGGCTGACAATGATAACGTCGCGCTCGCGGACTGGTCCCGTAGATGGGCGGTGATTGATCAGTTGCAACATCTGTTGTCTGCAAATGTCATACAGCGATGCGGTGCATACCGAACACGATCGGGTAGGTTGTCACTTGCATTCAGCGTGTTGGCTAGCCTGTCGCTCCAGTGTCACCGGTCGGGCCGCATCACCCCATGCGCGCAGCCGGGGCATCCGGACAGATTGCATGGTTCTATACAGCTTCATTTCAACAAAATGGCTTCTTGTTTGTGCTTTTGTATAAGGCAACTCGGGACTGAAACATGTATCATGGCGAAGCGGAACTCGATTGCTGGCGGCAGCAGAAGGCATGCTGGAAGAGAGGCCGTGGCAGTCGAAGCTCCCGTGCAACCGGAACAGTGCGGCTGATCATAGACAGCACGAGCTGTTTGGCTATTGCTATTTTAGCCAAGAACTCTTACTTATAAACGAAGGCCTGGGAGCGCCAAGTCT
This sequence comes from Auricularia auricula-judae, assembly GCA_002092955.1. Lineage (NCBI taxonomy): Eukaryota > Fungi > Basidiomycota > Agaricomycetes > Auriculariales > Auriculariaceae > Auricularia > Auricularia auricula-judae. Next base: position 24,689 of record NCVV01000108.1, read on the forward strand.
CGCTGCGGGCTGCCCTCCTGCGCAAACATTATTGTACAGCATCATCTCTGAATCTTTGGCTGCCTGGACCCGAGAAATGTGCTGCTCCTCCGTCAGCACTGTTTCGCCGTGCACGCGCCCTGGCGCTATTTAGCCAGCGTTAAATCCCTACCATCCCCGTGGCACATGCACCCCTATCATAACTAACTACCAGGATCACCAAGTCGGTCACAAATGCTCGAAATGTGGTAAAAATACGGGTAACGTCAGATCCTGAACTCGACTCGATGTTCTTTGCTCGTTTCTTTGGCTGGCCTTGCCAAACCATCCCATGAGCTTCTGAGGCAGCAATCCTCCGTATGACTGTTTGAGGCGCCTCTTTATCTGTCAATCATTTGCACAGAGTGCCGAGACCGAATGTGGCTGCGGGGACAGCAATATAAAGGATTTGCATGGCGCCTGAATGGTTCCTGGCCTCTTGCCATCGACAATCAACTTCCCAGATTATCGTCCTTGATCATCCACGGCCTCACTATGCGCTTCGCGTCCACGATCGTCGCAGCCAGTCTCTTTACAATCACTACGCTGGCGCAGGACGCAATCACCAACGCAGATAGCTGCTTGTTGTTTTGCGGCCAGGTGGGGATAGCCAACAATCGCAACAAACTCAAGGCCTGCCTTCCCGACAAGTGAGCAACCGCAGATAGTCGGAACCGCAGCTGGAGTGCACGCTACAGGTTCATTGTGGCAGACGTTGAAAGGTGTTTCTGTATCGACAAGACGCTCTTCGCGGGTTTGCAATCGTGCATGGAGAAAACGTGTCCGCAATTTGTCGATAGCCTGAGCAACTGCGGTATGTTGCAGCAGATGCCGACCCGATGAATCGTGTCGTCCAAGCTCACTGGTACGCGCCAGATGTTTTCAACGGCGCGGTGCGGGTTACGAGCCCGACAGTTGCCTCGCTCGCGGTTGGATCGGGCGTTGTATTAGCCGGCGCGATTCTGCTTTGACTCGACGCAACCGAGGCCTACTGAGACACGTGCCACAGTTCTCGTCAGTTATTGGTAGCCGGAGCTCAGAGAAACACGAGCACTGTAGCCAGATGAAGGAGTGCGATAACTACGTTCCGAGAGGGGGGTGGGCAGCGCAGTAAAACAGCCGCCACCACGAGCACTACTAGCCTCGAGAGTTACCGCCTCCAGCCTATCATTTGACGCGACCCGTGCCGCCCGTCCTGCAAGCGGTGCTGGTGACAAATGTAAAACGCAACCCTGGTCTAATTCTTGTCGCAAAACACGGTAAGTAGCAGTCAACGCCGACCACCGTAATGTTGCCAGACAGCGCAAGTGAGAGGATCGCAGTTCGACATATAGCTTCCGGCGGTGCGGGCGGGGTCGCTGTATCAACTCTGAGGGAGAGTGAGTTCGGCAAAGGCAAGAGCCAAAGGAAATTCCCCAAATGAACCAGTCCCTATGGAGTAGCCTATTTGCCTCTAGCCGAGAAAAGATAGATAGACGACCAGACTGCCAGTTTTACGCGCCCAATGCTGTCGAAGTGGAGCAAAGCAGCCAAGGCCGACCAGACACAGGGTTTTGATTCTTGAGCACAGGATCAGATAGTCAAGTGTCAAGCAAAAGGATCTTCCGAAGAACAAAGAGCGAGAAAGGGGCTCGTGGTCAGTCCACAACTCCATGGTGTTCGCAGGGTGGTCGTCCGGGATCAAGGAGAATTTCTCTTAAAACTCCGATCGGACCGAGAGCCGAAGCTTCGTCTGCAACAGCTCACCAAGTCGCACTCGAACAGTGCAATACTTGCCGCGATGGCCTCTGCGCTCCGGGTCGACGAACATTGATGGCGGCAATTATTCTCGCTTTCTCCCTCGGCCGTGCTGTCCTTGCTGCTGTGATTGATTCGGTAAATCTTCCATGCCATCTTCGACAGGATACTCGCACCGGGCTCTTGCTGTTTGTTGATGCTTCTACCAACTGGAAATGCACACTGGGACAGACTATTGGCCGCGGAATTGGCATCTGGCGTCTTTGAACGGACTCTGTCATCTGATGACCGCCTCTGGGATCACCCACGAACGCCCGCTATGCCGAATGAGTCTATTTAGCTTTCTGAGGTCCCTTGTGTTCTGGACCACAGTAATAACCCTCGTCAGGGTGCTGCATGGATTTGAGCTGTTACCACCTTACTTTGGCGGTAGTATGACCGTGACCCAGAAGCTTTTGGACAATTCGCTTCGCAGTACCTCATCACCGGAGCGCACACAACGTCGTCCTTGCGCTGCGACGAGGCGATCTCAATGCCCGCTGGCGATGCGTGCTCCGGTTCATGAACGGCCGCATCACGCGGTTTTGCCGCCGTGACACGCGTGTATCGCGCATGACTGCAAGGTGTGCCTCTCCTCGGAAAGCACCAAAATGCAGGGAAAGGTGAAACAGAATCGATATCCAACAGGAGAAGGTTGCGATCGACGGCAACACCGTTTCATCGATCACTCAGAGGATGGGCTCCTCAGTACTTTTTAACCGCTGACTGGCGCAGTGGTCTGTCGGCCGATGGCAGGGTAGATGTTACCGCGGGTGCAAGCCAATGCGTCCAAGACGGGCTTGCGTGTCGCGCGGCACAATTTACCCTTCCGAAACCGAAGCACGGTTGAGATGAGCATGATGATATCTGATTAGATCGCGGTTGATCTAATCAGCTACCCATACATGAGAAGCTTCGCTATGCCGAAGGACCTCGCAATGCGGCCTCCTTGCGCGCAGGTAGGATGGATACTTTACTCCGTCGCGCGGCGGAAGTTCATAATGAGATACAGGACTGACAGCCGAACTGCGCGCGCTGAGAAGAGCGCTTCCTCAAATTGCTAAGCACGGCGTCTCTTGACCCGCAGGGCATTACGAGTGAGTCTATTATACATTCCAGGAGTTTACAACGACGCAAATTGCTCTCTAATCCCTCGCGATTCGGGATAGCCGGGCTGGTTGCAGAGGAATGGATTCACTCGTCCGCTGACAGCAATTAAATTTCCAAAGCGGGCCGAAGAGCAAACTTTGTCAGCATGATGAGCCGTCGCAGAAGCCAGGCGTTCGTCGGCAGTGTGCATGTCAAATGGCTACTTCTGGATGCGGATCCCAGCATAAAACTGGCGTGCAGCTGTCGTCCGACGAGCCATCCCCGAGCCCATCCCCACACACAACAAACATCAGCTTCGGATGTCTTCGTCCGCACCACGTATCGCGATAATCGGAGGCGGTCCCGGCGGCCTAACGCTCCTGAACGTGCTCGCGCGCAACGGAGTGTCTGCTACGCTCTATGAGCGCGACGACAGCGCGACGGCACGCTCGCATCTCGGCGGCATGCTGGATCTGCACGAGGAGTCTGGCCAGGCGGCGATGCACGGCGCCGGCCTTTTCGCCGAGTTCGAGAAGTTCGCGCGGCCGGAAGGTCAGGAGTTCATCTTGACGGACCGCACCGGCGAGCCCATTCTGCACTACAAGCCCCCACCCAACGCGAAGCCCGCGCGCCCGGAGATCGACAGACGCGACCTGCGTCAGGTCCTCATCGACGGTGCGCCCGCAGACAGCATCAAATGGGGCCATACCTTCGTGTCCGCGCGCCCGGTCGATGGCACGCAAGAATGGGAGGTGACGTTCGCGAACGGCAACACCGTGACGGCCGACCTTGTCGTCGGCGCGGACGGCGCGCGCTCGCACATCCGCCCTCTCGTCTCGTCGGCGCAGCCAGTGTACACGGGCCTCCAGATTGCGGAGACGTCCTTTCTGGCCAGCGCGCACCCGGAGATCGCTGCGCGCTGTGGCTCAGGAACGGTCTACGGGCTCGACGAGGGAAAGATGTACGGCGCCCAGGTCAACGGCGATGGGCGCATCCGCGTGTACGGCTTCTTCCCCGCGCCCGAGGACTTCAAGCTCCCGAGCGAGCCCGAGGCCGCCATCGCCGCCGTGCTTGCTGAGTTCGCCAACTGGGCGCCGTGGCTGCGCGAGCTATTCGAGGTCGCGGATCGGAACACGATCTACCAGCGCGGCCTGTACGAGCTGCTCGCGCCGCACACCTGGCCGCATCGCCGCGGCGTGACGTTGCTCGGCGATGCGATGAACCTGATGACGAACTTCGCCGGCAAGGGTGCCAATGTCGCGATGTGGGACGCACTCGAGCTGGGTCTAGCCATCGCCAAGGCGTGCAAGGCGGGTTGGCAGGATGCCCTCGATGGAGCTGTGGCCGAGTACGAGCAGCGCATGTGTGTCATCGCAGGCAAGGCCGCTCAGGAGTCTCACGACAACATGGTGGCGGTTACGGGAGAACGCGGCGCGTATCGTTTCCTGGAGATAATGAAGGCTGCGATGATGACTGCCGGCGCAGAATGAAAGGCGCGGAGTATTTTAGGATGTCAGCAGTGTAACAGTCTTAATGCATGAGGTCTGAACGACTAACCGAAGACGGGACGTATACAAAAAGGCATAACAGTCAATGGTGAGAGCACAACTGCAATTGTTGCTGATCAAGTCACAGTGCATGTTCGAATACTCGTGCGTACCGTTATCACAGGATAAATCGGATACAACGCGCCTTGGAGAGCAGAAGGAGTTCAGTCGGTACTTCCATTGACCCATGCAGGATATTGTCGAACGTAGCCGAGAGAGCGTGATGAAGCGTAGATGCACCATTTCAGAAAAGAGGTTCTGCACATCATATACCACTATTGCCATTCCCAGGGCTATACCAGAGCAGAATCAAAATTCAGGTCAGATTCTGTAACTGAGTCGCTCAAAGTCAAAGCAGAGCTCGACAGTGGAATGCTGCGGGGCGCTGGCAGAATCGGAAGCTCAGTCCCAGTGCGGGACGCGTGTTCAGTACCGTAGCATTGTGGGACGCCAAATGATAGAAGAAAAAAGTCATGGCGAGTAGCTGGATATCAGAGTAGAGCTGCATCATGGTGCTCGCGCCCCGCAATGCGCAGTGAGCCGCGAGAAACCCGGTTTGCATAGACTGTACAAGACTACGAGAGCACCAGATGCCGGCCAGATACAGAATACGATGCGGTATCAGCCCAGCACGTCTTTGGGTCGAAACACAGTCCAGCGCACGAATTTTGCAGATGGCAGCGGAACAAGGAGCGGCATCAGCCGGTCAATGTTCCGGCTTGGTTCCGGCTCTCTTCCTGATCTCTTCGTCTGCAAAGCTCTTGCTCAGCGTTTTCACTGAGGCTAAAGGCGATATAATCGGGGCCTCTTGGGAGATTGATCATTTTTGCCAAATGCTTCGATATCTGTCCGGCCGATGCGCTGGATTTCCTGAATCTGGACGAGCTGCGACTTGCCTGTACCACGCTTGGTATGCATCCGGGCTCGCGAAGCAAAACGTGGTGAATACCGGTTCTTTCCGCCGCTCTTTCTCTTCCCCCCACCATGGCAGCGCGGCAGGCCTACAGCGAGGACGACGTTTACTTTGTCTTCACCGAGACGTCCGTGATGCGCATTCGGCGCTTGCCCTTGGAGCTCATCACCTGCATAATGGAGTTCCTCCCTCAAGAGGACCTGTGGCGCGCGGCGTCTGCCTCGCACGAGTTCTACGCCGCGGCGCTCGCTGTTGGACTCGAGATCCATCGCAAAATCTCTTTGCTCACGTACGAACGCGATGTGTCCGCCCTCGTGGACATCGTCGACTACATTGCGGCCAAAACTAAGAACAAGGGGCGCATGGACTTGGCGCTCACACTCAATGAAGGCACGATCGGAGCGCGGGACCGCGACATCACTGTGCCCGCCGTCACTTCCATCCTGCAGGCCATCACCAAATCCCTGCCCGTGCTCACACGGTTGGTCGTCGCGCTTCCCAGCGGGTTCTGCGCGGAGTTCTACGACGCGGTTGCGTGCCCCGCCCCGCGACTCCGCACATTTGTCTTCACGCAGGAGCGTGACAAAGTCAGCGGCGCGCCCACTCTGCCCATCCCGTCGACCCTCTTTGGCGGCACGGCTCTACGCCTGATTGATGTGACGCTCAACAGCGCCGCCACGACGCTCAGTGGCGCGCCCATTCCAGCTTTCGCGGGCGTTCGCCGCGTCGCGCTGAACTGCAGCCACTCTCCGCGGACGCGGCAGCTCGTGCTCTCCGCCTCGTTCCCGGCCGTCCGCTCGCTCGCGCTCAACATCAACTCACGCACCGGCAGCGCGCGCCACAACCCTCACAAGATCATCGTGGACCTCTCGGGCCTCGCACTGGACCGGCTTCTCCTTTCTGGAACCGCACCACTCGAGCATGTACGCCCTCTGGGAGCCCGCCCGCTCGTCGTGTCGAAGGTAGACTACTTCTGCGGCCCAATCCAGTACAGCGAGCTTCTGTGGCCGGCGGGCAAGCCCGAGCTCAACGCCCATATCCGTCGCCGGGAGATGTCAACATGCGGCCTGCTCGTCGCCATCAGCAGCATCGAGAAGGACTGGAGCTTCACTGTCTACGGCGCGCAGCCGAAACACAGCATGAAGGAGCTGATGCCGCTCGCGCGTCTCCCGCCGCTACATACGCAGCTTGTCTCGCTCACGATTGAGGAGTACCTCCTGCCGAACCTCGTCCGCACACCGCACACACTTCACGCGCTGCGCGAGCTTTTCGTGGACTGCACCTTTGTTGCTGACGACGTCTCGCTGGTGCCCCCTGGACTGCCCCCGCGCGGTCCGCTCGACTCGCAGTTCAACAACCGCTATATTGGGCTGGCGCTCGAACATTTTCCCGACATGAGCTTTGCGTTCGCAGTCCCCGCGCTGAAGACCGTCACTGCTTTAGCCCGCAGTGGCGCGGCGCGCGTGGCTAGCGGAAAGCTCACGGCGCTCGGGCTTGCACTTGGCCAGGTGAAGGTGCCGCTCCGCGAGGAGCGCGCGGAGCTCGTGCTGGCTGGTGTGAAGCTTGACGATCCCGCTTTTGCACTTCTGCATGAGACTTACTGTGCTGTTCGCGAAGTAAAGTTTACGGATACAGTTGTCCCCCGTTACTGCGACTATCGCCCTGACGATCCCAGCTCTCGCTTCTGATTTGTTGTGATTGTTGTGATATAATACAACTCCACGAACTCGTAATTTCTATGAGATGTATGTACATTAGGTAGTTCTCGCAATGCACGCGGTATTCATCGGGACTGGATCATGACCAGAAACGAATTTCAGCTCTGCTGAAGCCACAGCTCATGCGGCAACTGCCGCACTTTTTCGCCGTATCGCGTACCTGCACATTGAGACCCTCGAGTTCAGCCCACCCGCACTATCGAGGCTGGATTACCTGCCCACAGACGACGCACGAGGGTTACATGTCCAACAACCGCACATTCAAGACGCTACAGGAACTGTCAAAACGCCGGGGAGGGCGCGCTACACCCAGAATTGTGAAATGCAAGCAAGTGGGTCGACGTGGCAGTGAAAGAGGCGCGTGCGGAGTTGCGGAACCTTTCCGGCTCTCTTTCCCCGACAATCTGCCCATCGTGTCGAAATCTCTAGCTGACCTCCTTGCTTTGCGCTATACACACGCTTTCACTTGCAAATGGGAAGCTCGAGGACTTCTGTGACCGCACAGTTCATGGACATCTGTCTGACAGATGTGCTAGATTTCTTAGGCATCGGCGAGCTGCTGCTCAGCGCAATGCCGGTCAGCAGACGCTGGCGAGAGCAGGCGATAAACCGTAGAGTATACTGGCGCCATCTCCAATTAACCAAGGCCAATCCATTTGATATGGATCGCGTTTTGCGGTCTATCGACCTCTTCCTCCTACGGCTTTCTCGCACCCGTGACAGACCTATCAAGATAGATGTCACATGGTACGATCTCGAAAGATTTGTGCCACACATCGTCCAGCACCTATCACATGTCGAATGGCTGTATCTAGACGGGCCTTTATCCTCAGCCCGTGCCGTCCTTGACGCTTTCCGCCTGCCGCGAGCTCTGCTACTCGAGTCGATGTCGCTGCACTTCCGGTTTGACCACGAAACAGCCTTTGATGCCACCATTCTTGACATACCCGACCTACCTCGCGATTTGTTTGCCTCAGATGCTCCGCTACTCACAAGGGTCTTCCTCGACAATATTGCTCTGCTCCCCGGCTCACAATTTCCCTCCTGTCTTTCCCATGTCACACTACTGAGCTTTGGGATTGACGAATATGCCGGCAGGCTACCTCCCGAGCGCAGGCGGCTGCTCGATATCACTCAGTACTTCCCGGATCTACGCAGTCTTAGCGTCCGTGGACAAGCCGTTCTCGACGACCCCGTCTTCGCGAAGGCTGCCACATGGAACTCCTTAACGAGTATTCATCTCACAAGCAATCTCTGCGACGGCAGGAGCTTTCCCACGCTCCCCGTTACCGATATTCGGCGCATGAACATGCGATGTGTCTTCGCATACGACGTTATCGTATTGGCGAACACGTTGAGCGGCCCAATAAGCCTGGCTATACCCCGCCGTATCCATCCTTTACCAGCCGATTCGACGTTCAGCTGCGTGAGTGTCGTCATGTATATGTCAACAATAGGCCACCCGCAACGCCGGTGCGAGCGCTGGGCAGACGCGTCCCTCATGCGTCTCGACGCGGACTTTCCATTCGCTGCACAGGCGATGACCGCATTCCAGCACGACAGTTTTGTGGAGCGCATCGAGCGTCTCGAGCTTCTTCTGGAGAACTGGGATCGCCTGGTCGGAGCCGGGTTCCTCGTGCGGTTCCCAGCGCTGCGCACACTCGTTATTCTCTTGGAAGCTGGTTCGAATCGCGCGGGGGCATGTATGCCTACTACGACTTCTGTGCTCGCATGTCCGCGCCTTACGCAGCTGGTGTTGAAGAAAACCCGGCAGGGAGTACAACCGCGCGTCCAGGCTGCGGATGTTGCAGTCTTTGCTGGGGCAGCGCTTCCGGATACGCGCTTCCCGCTGCGTCTGGAGCTCAATGAAACTGCGCTGGATGGTGCATGGGAGGACTATCCGCAAATGTTCTCTGATTGCATTTTAACTCGTGTCGGCTTGTCGAATTAGGAGTGCGATCTCCTGAGAATAGTGTTGCATGATGTGGAATATGCCTCTTCGTAAAGAGCCCCCAGAAGTTAGAAGAAGTGGAATATGGAACGTAACATGTGCAATGTGGAGGTGATTCACAATATTAAAACTGCGGGATCAATGGTCAGCTAACCGTTTAGATCATGCATGCTTCTCACGATTTACTGCTCGCCTACAACTGTTTCATTTTATCCTGCGTCATGCGGGCTTGCACTTGTGCAGCTGTTAACTCCGCCCGGCAGGCCGCAGGAGGACGTGTCTGCTCGGCTTCATGATAGTAACTTTGCACAGCTTACGGACGAAAATAGAACACGCCTGACTTGCGCGTTCGCGGCATTCAAGCTGTCAAACTGAAAATCGCAAGCTGGGGCTACCGGCGTCGCCGTTGAGTTCTTGCCGCTCATGACGCTTGAACCGGCCGCTTGACAAACAACGTTGACGCATAACGAAGTTTATGTACAGATACTCGACCAAGTGGCTGGAAAGAACTGGGGGGGACAGTACAATGCAGTCATATTGACCGTGCACGCTGCTGCATCCTGAGCGTTTGTTCAGTGATCTTGAGATTTCCCGTTTGTTTAGTCTTCGAACGAGTTTAGCGGGCTGTTCCCAGATTATATAGTTAACTGTCGGATTGGGGTTAAGAGGGTTCCAAGTGTACGTCTTTCGTACAGCGTCTGCATCAACGGAATGCTGATGATTTTGCCATCAGCGTGCCACGACGCAAGGCAGGACCGGGATGCAGGCAACGGATCGCGAATCTATACATATGGTATGCAATGAGCAATACCTCAGCAAAGAAGTCCTCAAGCTCTCATGTCTCACACTTGGAAGAGTGGATCATATGTGGGGGTGCGCAAGGCCGGTTCCGGAAACGTGCCGATCAAACCCGCTAGCCCGCCGTGTCCGCGACCGCGTTTGCCACAGCGCGCCGACAGAATTTTTTCCTCCTTCCAAACAACTTTGATAAATCTTAGATTTATTCTATATACATTATGAACAACTTTTAAAACCCTGAAACGTTGTATCAAGGCGGGAATTACATGTGGCACTTCAAGCCCGTTCCAGCAGCAGTGCATCCTCCTGCATTTGGCGTTCAAGGAACTCCATGACCTCCTGAAATGTAGATTCAGACGTTATGGTTGCCTGCGAGACGTTGGGAAGGTGGTGTGTGTGCGCAGCGATTGCAGCGGTCAGTGCAGTCAACTTGTCAGCGTGCTTTGGCACATGAGACTTTAGCGGCACTGCGTGTCCCGTCTTGTGCGCAAAATGCCAGCGCCTGTACCAGTCAAGCTGGTCGTCGATTTGCGCCTTCGTCATCTTGCGACGGGACAGCTCCTCGAGGGTGGAAACGACAGTGAGGGCGTCGAGCTTGGCCTCGCGTTGCGCCGCCTTTTCCGCCTTCTCCCTCCGCACCTTCTCGTTCTCTTGGCGGACCTTCTCGTCATACTCGGCCTGCTCAATGCGGGCTTTTCGCTCGAGCCCAGCTGCGTCGCGCTGGCGAGCGATGCGGTAGATCCAGCGTAAGACACCCGCGGAGAGCCCCGACATGAACTTCGCCGTCTCGTTCCGCAGGTAACACGTCTGTGCGTTCATGCGTAACAAGGATATGCTGCCAAACTTCCGAAAAAGCTGGCGCGCAGTCCCGATCTCGCCCTCGTTGGCGTCGTTGGTGCTAGGAAGGAAGACGGAGTCGCGCTCCTCCGCCGTCATGCTGTTGATGATGCCGCCCTCTGCAAATTCGGACGAGAACCGAATAAAGGTGTCCCGGACACCTGTAAAAAACGCGACCAGGGCGCCCTTGAGGTGCGGATGCGTTGGAGCAAGCTCCAGTATGCGGGAGACAACGTCGGGGTGTGTCCAGGGCTTGCCATCGAGTGTTGCCAGTTTCCAAGCCTCTGGATCATCGGAGAGCACGAGCATGGGGTTGGAGATAATGGCATTGCAGTGAGCAATGACCTTGTCGTGCAGAGGGCCGAGTTCCAAAGCATTGCGCGCCTCGCCGCGGACGACGGTCATGTAGGGATGGGAGATGATCTCGTTATAGAATGCGAGCACCATGACCTCCGTGATCGTCGGGTCGTCATCTAGGGCAAGTGTGATGTTCTTCTCGATGTTGGTGAATGTGCCAGACTCCTTTTTTCCGCGGACATGCTGCATGAAGTCCCGGAATAGCTCGAGGTGGATAATGACAACTGCACAGGCTGTACAGAAGCACTGGAAGCAGGTGTTGCTGGTGTCAGGGAATGTGAGACGCTGGCCTGTATGATGCTCAAAGAAGATCTTCGTCGAGTCCTGCTGGCCCAGCTTGTCGTTCTTATTGCGAAAGACCATGCCCATCAGGGTGACAGCCTTGACGCCACCAGCACCCGAGATCTCCTCTGCGCGAGTGGCAGCGGCAGAAGAGCTATCCAGGGCAACAGCAGCCGCGTTGTCGGCGTTCATGAGCTTGATTGGGGCGACACCAACTGTGCTCCAGTACGCTGCCATGGCAGTGTTGCCGCCCTTGACGGCATTCAGATCCTTGTGCATACAGCACCCAGTCCAAACAAAGAAGGAGACGGCGCGTTTCTCAGCATCGGACAAAGCATCAAAGGCCTCCTGCCCGAACCGTCGGGCAATCTCGGCGTAGAGTTTGTTGTGGTGCCGTGCCTGCTGCTCGGTGTTAAGTGACTGCCAGACAACAGGTCCGCCGAGAGCGTCGATCATGCGGGGCGTCTCCTCGGCAATGATCGCCACCAGCCTGCCAGGGGGTACTGCCATGAGCGCAGCCTCCCCGATGGCCTCCAGACGGCAGTCATGAACCCAAGCCTGTATGAGCTTGACCAGCTTCCGCTGGTCCTCGGCGTGGTCGGTGCTCATACCCGAGATAATACTGACAAACTCATAGATTGTGACACCCGCATGAGAGCCAAGTGGGCTCTCATTCCACAGTGCCACAATCCGTTCAAAGAGTGAGACCCACTCCTTGAACTGAGTCTCACTGCAGTGGTTGATCGACGAGACGATGCCGGTAAAGAACTTGTTGACCTCGCCGTCGGCACCTTTAACGTAGATGTGCTGCGAGGTGAAGTTACGATGCTTGTGCGTCGATCCGTCACTGCTAATGCTGAGACCTGATTGCACAAATGAGATGCTGTCCAAATAACTGCAGTAACAACTCACTGGTAGCCTTTTGAATAGCGTCGGCAATCTGCAAATCCGCGGCGACACCACCCTCCAGAACGGCGCGCCCAACAGTGCGGCGGTCGATCGAGCCCTCGACGTCCAGACCAGAGCCTTGGGCCACAATACTGAGTACTTTTGGTACTTTGGCGACGGGAACACCAGCCGCGACGAGGTTGCGCGACATGGCCCGGACATCTTCCGGGACTGCGCCGTTGACCTTGAGCCGCAGCGTCCGGCGCACCTTCTCCTCCTTGGCCACGGCCTTCCGAATTGCACGAGCCCTTGACAAGGGCGCACGCTCGACACGCAGCCTGAGAGCTTTGGTCTCCGCGCGGTAATAGTTGCGCGATGCAACGATGCGTGTCAGACGAGCGCCGAGCGGAGCAAACTTCGCGACCTCGCCCTCGAGCTGGCGAGCTTTTGATCTCCATTTCCGAACAAGCCGTTGGCTGYTCGAAACGGCGGTCTTCGCGGCTGTAACATCGCCGGATGATGCAGCAAGCGCGTGCTGTAGAGCACGGTTGGCTGYGTCCTTCTGGTTGACAGCTTGCTCAAGCTCCGCGATTCGCTGTCGCAGAGCATCGCGGGTTGCATCGCGTCCGGAACGAGACAGGGCCGCTTTAGCGCGTGTTGTGACGCGCGCGGGGTCGACGTTCTCCTTGTCGCGATCGGGAGAAGTCCAGCGGTGCGTCTGTGCGCGTTTAGCAGCGTCTTGTTTGGCGCGTTTAGACTTGCGGATCGGCGGCATGGATATAGGACGCGTAAAGCGACGCGTAGATAGGCGGCTCGGCGCGTCTAAGCGAGTGCAAGCGGGCGGGGAGAACGCGTCGGCCGGAGGCAGATCGGAGCTAAACGCGCGTATTGATGAAGCGTGTCTCCTCCGCCCTCACACATCCTGAGCCCTAAGAAACTATACAGATCATGTGGATAATCCATTCTGCAATGTACTTCTTGATGATATAATTTTAGGGCAAAAGTTGACCTTTGCCATAGTTGCAGAGCTACAGAGGAAGGTCGTGTATTGCCCTACTCAAGTGAGCAGGTGCAGTCATGTCACACCAACAAATATGTCCATACAAACTAACCGACAGGATCAGCCGGACGGGAGGTTATACCGTGACAAGGTTGCGGAACGCGCCTGGTAAGATAGGGCCGGCCGGGAACGCAGGACATCACGTGATCCGTGACATCTCCGTGACAGCCCGGTGCCGGCCCTTGAAACAACTCAAATAATCATGTATCATCTGAAGCGGAAGGGTTTCAGGCTCATTATTACTGATTCAATCTAGTTACAGATGGTGGACTATGGGGAATTGGCTTCTATTAGCCACACACTGCTTTATAGTATTACTGCATCACCTGGCCAGCTGGGTTCACAGAACTCGATATTGAGACATTCCTCAAAAACTGGCCGCGACAAAGTGTTGTAAATGTGTTCAAAAGCTTGTTCAGCTTTGAAATATGGGACTAGATGCTCTTCTCAAGCCGCCATTACTTCTGCACTGTGGCTGCACAGCCCACTGATTTGCACACAACCTGGAAGACTCGAAAACTCGAAAATCTGGCCCCGAGGAGTTGTCGTAAGACAACGACCTTAGTGTTCTGCGCAAAAATCGCAGTGATTCTGTAAGAGTAGCGTCGGCCATTAGACTTGTCGTTTGCTTGTCACGACGTCGGCGCTAAACATCACGTGATGTCCTGCGTTCCCGGCCGGCCCTATCTTAGATGGGAACGGCACGGTCCGGAATCAAATCCGGCGGTATCTTGCGCACCCCCATCATATGCAGGAACGCGCTACGCACAGCTCTAACCTTAAAATAGTGCACGTCAGCAACTCCCGATCAAGAAGACGCTTGCAATAGCGTTGGACGCTACGAGTGGGTCCAGAATGCATATCGCGTCGAGTACGTGCGCAGCAGGAGCGGCAGCGCAAGTAGGTTGTCCACGTAGGCCACGTTTGCACGGTGCTCCAAAGAATTGGCATATAAAACGGGGATGCAGGGGCTCGCAGCACACCAACCCCGAGTTCCACAACCAAGTTCTAGACGATGTCTCCCTCCGCTCCACGTATCGCAATCATCGGAGGCGGGCCAGGCGGCTTGACTCTACTCAACGTCCTCGCGCGCAACGGCGTCTCAGCAACGCTGTACGAGCGCGACGACAGCGCGGCATCGCGCTCGCATCTTGGCGGCACGCTCGACCTGCACGCTGAGTCCGGCCAGGCTGCCCTGCGTGGCGCGGGAGTGTACGCCGAGTTCGAGAAGTACGCGCGGCCTGAGGGGGAGGAAATGACCCTGACGGACCGCACGGGCGAGCCTCTACTGCATCACGTGCCAAAGCCCGGTGCGCCGCCTGCGAAGCCCGAGATCGACCGGCGCGACTTGCGCAAGGTCCTCATCGACGGCGTCCCCGCGGCTAGTATCAAGTGGGGCCACGAGTACGTGTCCGCACGCCAGGTCGACGGCACGAATGAGTGGGAGGTGACGTTCGCGAACGGCGCGACGACGACCGTCGACCTGCTCGTCGGCGCAGACGGCGGGCACTCGCGCGTCCGCACCCTCGTTTCGCCCGCGGTGCCGGTCTACACGGGCTTCCAGATCGCCGAGATCTCGTTCACGGCCGACGCCCAGCCCGAGATCGCGGCGCGCTGCGGCAACGGCAGCATCATCGGCGTGGACGAGGGCAAGATGCTCGGCGCGCAGCGCAACGCCGGCGGACGCATCCGCGCGTACGCCCACTTCCAGGCGCCCGAGGACTTCAAGCTCCCCGCCGATCCCGCGGCCGCGCGCGCCGCTGTGCTCGCCGAGTTCGCCAATTGGGCGCCCTCGATGCGCCAGCTGTTCGAGATCCCGGACACGCCGATCATCCAGCGCGGGATGTACGAGCTCCCCGCGCCGCACACCTGGCCGCACCGCCGCGGCGTGACGCTGCTCGGCGACGCGATGGCTCTCATGACGAATTTCGGCGGCAAGGGCGCGAATATTGCGATGTTAGATGCGCTCGAGCTGGGGTTGGCCATTGCCAAGGCGTCCAAGGCGGGCTGGGAGGACGCGCTGGACGCAGCTGTGGCCGAGTACGAGGAACGTATGTGCGCCGTGGGGGCCAAAGCCGCGGAGGAGTCGCACGCCAGCATGGAGGTTGTTAAGAGCGGGAAAGGCGCGAAGCATCTCGTCGAGACTATGATGGCGAAGAGAAGGGCCAAAGCTGCTGCTGGAGGTGCCTGAGAGAATGTATTGATGTTAGTGTTGTGTACTTAACAATTATCTACCTCCCCGCTCACCAAATGACATATCCAACGAGCTTCCATTCCATGAATCAGTGGATCTGCTTCGGATTATGTGTGAGCACGAAAAGAATGAGAGATACGGTTGCTGTGTATCGACCATGCCGTGATGTCTGGAGAGAGGTAGTAGGTAGGTAGGTAGGTTGACAATCCGGAACGCTCGCCGGTCAGTGATGTTGCCAAGAATCGACGCGGACTGCGTCGGGTACTGTCACAAGTCGTTCCATCCGTGACCTCGTCGGTTGCGCAGGAAAGATGCAGGCTACCGCTCGTGATGCGATGCAAGCGCGGAATAGTCGTGCAGAAAAGTCGACCTGTTGCAATAAATAGCACCACTGCTCGAGCGTCCTCCGCCCTCGAAAAGTTACCTCGCAAGCGTATGTCCGCCCCGGCTGCGCACTGACCGGATCGCAGAGAAGCAGCGTGCCCAGCTTGTCACTCGTTCCCGGCAATGACAATCGGGCTCTTGTGCCAAGATAGGAGAACGCGACGGTCTCGGCGGTCTAAATACTCGTGCAGATGCATCGTAGCAGATGCATGGCATCAAGCTCTTCGGCGCGGTTATGGATGCAGCGAGAAACCGTCCAAAGCTAGGTGCATGCTCGTAATCGGAGACGATACCGTTAGAGACATGTGAAGCTGCGTCTGGCTGCGTGGATCAAGCGGTATAGCCAAGGTAAAGCTAGTCGAGCGATAGGATCTCCTGGTTGTGTCGTAGGCCAGTAATTATGCAGCTCTGGTCCCAAGGTTACCGGAGAGGCGGGAGAAGAAGCCGAGCTACCAACACCAGAGCACGACAATGGCGAAACCGCGAGCGCACACCTGCGTGCTACCGTAGCAGCCCGTAAGCCCAAACAAGGCCTTCAAGAACTGGCTGTCGAATTCATGGAGAGCGCCCAATTAGAGAGCCGACAGAGCAGCAGAAACGCGATGCGACGGTCGTGGTCAGCGACAAAGCGAGATGCTTCCGCGGGTCGGAGTTTCATCCAGAACAAAATCCGTTCCGTGCGTGCGAGAACCTCATCGCGGTCAGGAACTACACTATGCTGCATGTATATTGCCCAAAGATATATTATAAGGATTTATGGCGTATCCTCCGCACCATCTCGCAGCCCGTAACAATCGGAAGCAGTCAGATGCAGTGCGACTCCTAATTTAACATCAGATTGTATGGACGGTTATTCCTGTCCTCGGCAGTTTCTAGGTCTATCGTGAGCACAGCTCCCGCAATCACCCTCCCGGACGCAGCACTGTTTATAAATCCCCTCCCTGCCCTCTTCTCCGCTTTCCTTTCGCTTCCCCACTGCCAAGTTCCATCGTCGACTGGTCGACTCTTCCCCTTCCACCTTCCACTTCTCCTTCAAATTTCTCTCCTTGCCTAGCATGCGCGTTCTTTCTCTGGCATTCACCCTCCTCGCGGCGGCCGGCCTCGCTGTCTCCCAGAACTCCACGACGACGACGGCGGACCAATGTATGACGGCGTGCGGCGAGTGGTCCGCGACGCAACATCGGAACCAGGCTGCGCAGTGCGGGTCGTACGTTCATCTCATTCGCACTCTCCTCCTCCTCCTCCGCCTATCTTGGAGCTCATGGTGGACTTTGCCGTACTCAGAGTGGGCCCAGCGCAGCCGCAATGCTTCTGCCAGACGACGGCGATGCTGTACGGCATCCAGGAGTGCATGCTGAACAACTGCCCGGACTTTGCGACCAATCTGCTGGAGCAGTGCAGTGCGTCGTCTTTCATCATCTGCCATTTCCCAGAGATAAGCTCAGGCTGATTGATGCCTTGGAACTTATCAGAGACGATCCACGCCGCGCTCCGAGTCGGCAGCGCAGGCTTTTCAACCGTGGACGCGCTTGGATCGCGGGTGTTGATGCCCCTGGCTGTCGTGTTTGTCGGGGCTGCGATGCTGTGATTACTTAGGAGCATCGCGGCGTTGTGCTTAGTAGGCTAGGGAACGGAACGTTTGCGCACTGGTTGGAATCGAGGGGCATTCATGGAAGATTAATCCTGATGCTCTGACGGCCGGAGATTGGTCCTCTGTCAAGCGATGACTGAGATAATGCCCAAAAATGAGATGAAGATGATATACGGCTGCCGTTGCGCTTCGAAAGGGGTTATTTCCAATCACTCGCGCTGAAATAGGAGATGGACAATTGCTGATAGAACCAGAGAGGCACTCAAAATGGAAGCCTGAGTTCCGGTCAGAGGGTCTGGACGTTGGCTGCTTGCTCAGTCTCCTAGTGGCGATGAATAGGTAGCAACGGGCCCGAAATAGCGAGTGATATTACGTTGGGCGGTGGATGAACTGCACTCTCCTTTGACGTTCCGCCAGAGCGTTCCTTTCTCCCTTACTCTCACCTCACCAGTCTTTCGCCGCAGGAGCAGGCTCTCCACCTTTTATACGTTCATACGCCATCATGCAGTTCAAGTCTCTTCCCGTTGTTGCCCTTCTCGCGGCGTCGAGCATCCCCGTTGCGCTGGCGCAGGACGCGTCTACGAACATCGACCAATGTCGGACGACGTGCAAGGAGAAGCCTGAGATCGTTAACTCGGACTCATTCCTCGCCTGCACGACGAACGGCACGCAGTTGAAGACGCAGGCGTATGTCCTCTCTCTCATTTCAGTGGGCCTATGACTGATTACTTGCAAAAGCGATACGAGGACTCGGTGTACATGCCGCGACGTGAAGCTCTTCTTCGACGTGCAGACATGCATGGCGAGCACTTGTCCGTCGCTCAATCCCACGTTCCGCGACGAGTGCGGTAAGCAATTATCCTGTGCTCAATCCAATATGCCTGGTTGCTTACGACCAATTATATATATATAGACAATTTCACGCTGAACGGGGCGACGACGCTGTCAACTGGCGGATTGCTCGCAGTCGCGGCTACCGGCATGGCACTTCTGTTGTCATTGGGGTTCTGAGTGGCTGAGAGGGAGCACGTCGGTGTCTGTATGCTTGATACTGCTAGACTATGGCAGAGGATTCACACGACGAATGATTCTGAACTGGGATTGCTGAGGAGGACAACGTCACCGCGCTTCAGATTGATCGGAACTGCCTCTGCACAGCCGACACACAGCCACCGGATGGATCGGGTCGCACGAACCGTGCCCGGACAATTTTTGCTTCGACTTCCTGACCGCGATCCCGCGAGTGAGCTCGTTGCAATCACCCGCAAGCGCCGTCCGAAGAGCAAGCTGCGGCCCAGAATGTGACTTTGAGCAGCGCCAAGACCGTTCTCCAACTGCCAGACCCCGCGTGGGATCTGATGCTCTGCAGTCCTCGTTGCAGCCATCTGTCATTGGCACAACTGCGGCAGCGGTCGCCGTGATTCTTCCAGGTGCAGCGGTGCCTAGTGCTCCTTGCCTTTCGCCCATTGCCCGCTCTGGGATGCCATGGCCCCCGACCTAGCGTTTCTCGCCGAAGTCGGCCCCTCCACGCTCGTTAAGCATGCCTACATAACACGCTATATTACCAGTGCGTCCTGCCCCTACCTCCGCTCCCCAACTGAAGGCGCGTGCAGTGATTGCAATCACCGCGGCGCTGTGGGACGCGGCGCTGATGTTCCCCAAGGAGCTCGAGATGGTCTGGCGCAAACGCAGCAGCCTCTCGCGCTCGGTCTACCTCGTCAATCGATATGCGACGTTCTTGTGTATGACGCTGCAAGTATATGGTACGTCGTTCTCTCCCCTTCAGCGCTGTACTAACGCGCCAGCCAGCTTTCAGCAGTATCAAGTCGGCCACGCCTCTTACGGACAATGTGCGTGCAGATCTCACACCCTTCCTTCATTCGCTTACGCTCCGTACAGTAGTACGCCGCCATCGCGCTCAAAGTACAAGCTGAGGAGTACCACTGACGACTCCACGCTCTCGGCGTGACAGTTGTAAAGTCGCGATGGCGCTCAACTTCACGTTTGGCACGCTCTCGCTGGGCGTGGGCAACTGTGCGCATCGCTGCTTTCCTGCGCATTCATCAGAAGCTGACTTTGCGCGCTGCGCTGTAGATCTCGTCCTGCTGAAAGTCTGGTCGCTCTGGGAGCACGCGAAATGGGTCATCTACGCGACGACGACGGCGTGGGTTGCGTGCTACGTGACGACCATGGTCCTCGTCGTGCTCTCCGTCATCAATACCTGGGGTACGTCACGCACTCCTTGCTGTCGCATACCCCAACAATGCCGCCCTCCTCATCACTGTCTCCTCGTTCCGCGGCTCTAGCGCACATCCTTGCATATGTCAGCGCGCCCATCCACCAATCAGTCACATCGCCTTCCCATCGTCGTGTGCATATCCTCCGCGCATACTAACGCTCCCGCAGACGGCACATTCTCCGCGGCGCAATTCGGCTTCAACTGCTGCGCCATAAGTCACAAGCCGGCGCTCATGAGCGGCATCTGGGCGAGCCCGGTGCGCATGCCCTCTACTGCCGTGTAATCTGCACTCGCTTATACTTGCGTTCGCTCGCGCAGCTGGTGTTCGAGCTCCTCGTGTTCATATTCACGCTGTGGAACGCCATCGACCGCCCGCGCAAGAAGGGCGTCACGCTCTTCCGCGCGCTGCGTGGCGATGGGCTGGTTTTCTTCTTAGTGCGTTTGCGGCTTTTTCTCGCGACGGTATGAGCTCATCGTTCTTACAGACGTTATTTTGTACGTCGAGCCGCTGCTTCTTGCGGTGCGACGGGAGAACGATGTGCTGGTGAAACTGACTGACACTGACAGTGTTGCGCGTGTTCAACCTGCTCTCGACGATATTCCTCCCGACCTCGCTCACCTTTCTCGGCAGCGCGTACGTATCTCCTTCATACACTCTCCTTACGTTGCCAAACCATATACTTTCATCGCCTGCTCTCGCACACGCATCTCACCCACTCCCATCGATCCCAAAGCATTCACTCACACCCGCTCAGCGTAATCTGGTCCGCAATGTCCATCACACTCGGCCGCCTCATCCTGCACTGGCAATCCGCACTCGACACCGAAAACCGGCTCCGGCGCGGCAGCGTCGCCGTCGCAATGGAGATGCAACCCGTGGCGTCTCCGGGCTCGGATATCGCGCCGACGCCGGGCTGGGACGCGATGTCGCCGGAGTGGGACGCGACGCGGGAGCTGAAGCCCGGCGGCGGCCAGGAGCTGCCCGGCGGCGTGCTGGTCAAGACGGAGATGTGGAAGAGCGACGTGGACGTGTCGCAGACGATCCGCGGGCGGTACTCGTGAGTTGTGAGTCCTGCGTCCGAGTCGGGACAGCTCGCTCGCTCGAAAATGATGAACGCGCTTTACATTCCTCTGCATACGTACTTATTTGTGGCGTTGTTGTAACTTACTAATGTATTGTGCATGTAGGAGTCGCTGGCAGCATGGCACTGTCGAGCTCTGTTACAGTTAAATGCAATTCTGAATTCTCAGGACCCCTGAGACTCTCAGGTGCGCAACGCTCGAGTGTGCCGAGCATTTGAGTCGACGCAATACACCCTGCAATGCAGGTCGTTCACCACGTGATTTTAGCACATACTAAATGGTCGGACGATATCGTGAAAATTGACGTGCAGTTCATGAGGGTTTGAGGGTGGCACAGCAAGCACATTACAGGTCTGCCTGTGAGACTCGTGTCGATCGATCGGTTCTTGAGGTCGCAGAGAGATGCGCCGACCGCACTTGTCGGGCAGTCTGCGGGCGCGCGTAGGATCGGGTTTCGGTTCCGCGTTGGCTACTGAGCAATAAAAGACTTTCTAACGTCTCTCACTGCTTGCGCTGAGTGCGTAGGTTGATCTAGTTCTGTGTTGCTATAGCGTAGTTCTCGAGGGTCTGTTTTCTGCCGCCCCTCGAGTCCCGAACACGAGCTCTTTATATACATGTGAAGCAGCCACTTCTGGAACTATCCAGGACTGCTGAGCGATTATTCGATGCTCTGTAACTTATCAAGAAGAGAATAGAACGAACTAAAACCTTCTGGGCGCTCGGAGGGAATCCGTCTTGTTACACTGCCAGTGGGATCTATGCGGATCCTGAACGCATACTGTGCAAGTACAACGATGCCTCCGGTCTTAATTCGACAGGCCCACACCAGTGACGACACAATCAGAGAACATTTGCGGATAGTCCTCCCATGTGCCATCCAGCGCGACTTCATTGAGCTCCAGACGCAGCGGGAAGCGCGTATCCGGAAGCGCTGCCCCAGCAAAGACTGCAACATCCGCAGCCTGGACGTGCGGTTGTACTCCCTGCCGGGTTTTCTTCAACGCCAGCTGCGTAAGGCGCGGACATGCGAGCACAGAAGTCGTAGTAGGCATGCTTGCCTCCGCGCGATTCGAACCAGCCTCCAGGAGAATAACGAGTGTGCGCAGCGCTGGGAACCGCACGAGGAACCCGGCTCCGACCAGGCGGTCCCAGTTCTCCAGAAGAAGCTCGAGACACTCGATGCGCTCCACAAAAATGTCGTGCTGGAATGCGGTCATCGCCTGTGCGGCGAATGGGGAGTCCGGGTCGAGACGCATGAGGAACGTGTCTGCCCAGCGCTCGCACCGGCGTTGCGGGTGGCCGATTGTTGACATGTGCATGGTGACAGACACGCTGACGAAGGCGTCGTCTGGTAAAGGACTAATCCGGCGCGGTATAGCCAGGTTGATTGGGCCGCTCAGAGTATTTGCTACTGTGATAACTAGGATGCTGTGGAAAAGGGTAAAGTTAAAAACATTGTTTTTAACAGGCTGTTAAAAACACGTTTAAAACACCCGGCGGCAACCCAAAACCTGTTTTTAACTCAGTATATACCTATTGTGCAGCTGAGATTCTGCATGAGAACACTCAATGGGTGGCCTATACATGTTTTCCCACTTGTTCTTACTTCATCCAGTCTTCCAATGCCCTCCATGATTATTCAGCAGCTGAGATACCCATCAGACACTGAGTGAGAGGTGAAATTGAGCCACATAGGCTGAGACAGGCATCTCGAGGCGTGAAGTCTCATTCTTAACACACAGTGCGCTCGCAATATATCAGTTTGGTGTCATATAGTGTATAGATTGTAGGTTCGGTTTGCTGTGGAACAGTGAGGCAAATTGCTTCAAGCCGCCGTTTGCTGAATACGGAGAATCGGACTCTTGGCCGCCAAGAACGCGTGAGAACGACGCGAGATCGAGGCTATGAAATAGCTGGTATTGGTCTTGATCTCTCAGGCTCAAGGCCGCTTTTGTGACACTAACTCTGAGCTGCTCTGCTCGGGGGATGATCATATTCTGGTCTGGATCTCTCTCTTATATACAAAAGCGGTATCAATTCCGAGTCATTTCAAGTCACTGAGTTACTAGGATACTGAGAAGTCGGCTCCGGGCATGAGTACCAGCAGGAAACGGTGGCTTGTAACGGGGATAGCAACGGCGCTAGCGGCGGCTCCGCGAGCTCCTGGACCGCGTCTCGGCGCCGGGATTCGTTCGGGCGCCCGCTGACTACACGCGGCTGTCGTTGGCACATGGATACGCGCCCGGGATCGAGGCCCTGAGCCGCTGGTGCGCGCACTTCGGCTGGTTCCGGGGCACGCCAACGTTTCGGGACTATTATGGACCCAATTCGCAGGATGGCTGCGAATTGGGCCATACAATAGTCAGTCTCAGCATGCAGCACCTACTCATATAGTCTATATATAGCATATATGTTTTTAACACTGTTTTTAACGGCCTGTTTTAAACACATTGTGTTTTAAACTCGTTGAAAAGTCCTGGCGACTTTTTAACAGCATCCTAGTGATAACGTCGGATGCGAAGACACATTGCACGTTCATACACCGAATGTCGGCAATGGGGAGCGTGGGAAAGCTCCTGCCATCGCAGAGATTACTTGTGAGACGAACACTCTCTAAGGAGTTCCATGTAGCAGCTTTCGAGAACACGGGGTCGTCAAGTACAGTGTGCCCGCCAATGATCAGAGAGCGTAGGTTGGGGAAGTATTGCGTGATATTGAGCAGCCGCCTGCGTTCGGGAGGCAGCACCCTTCCGGCATATTCACCGATTGTGAAGCCCAAAATTATGACATGGGAAAGACAGAAGGGAAATTCTGAGCGGGGGAGCAGAGCAACGTTGTCGAGGAAGACGGTATTGAGTAGTGGGGCATGTGAGGCAAACAAATCGCGAGGTAGGTCCGGTATGTCAAGAGCTGCGACGTTAAAGGCAGTTTCGTGATCAAACTGGAAGTGCAGCGACATCCACTCGAGTAGCGGAGCTCGCGGCAGGCGGAAAGCGTCAAGAAGAGCGTGGGCTGAGGATAAAGGCCCATAGAGATATAGCCATTGCACGTGTGATAGGTGCTGGACGATATGTGGCACAAATATTTCGAGATCGTCCCATGTGACATCTATCTTGATAGGTCTGTCACGGGTGCGAGAAAGCCGTAGGAGGAAGAGGTCGATAGACCGCAAAACGCGATCCATATCAAATGGATTGGCCTTGTGTAATTGGAGATGGCGCCAGTATACTCTATGGTTTATCGCCTGCTCTCGCCAGCGTCTGCTGACCGGCATTGCGCTGAGCAGCAGCTCGCCGATGCCTAAGAAATCTAGCACATCTGTCAGACAGATGTCCATGAACTGTGCGGTCACAGAAGTCCTCCAGCTTCCCATTTGCAAGTGAAAGCGGGTGTATAACGCAAGGCAAGGAGGTCAGCTAGAGATGTCGACACGATGGGCAGATTGTCGGGAAAGAGAGCCGGAAAGGTTCCGCAACTCCGCACGCGCCTCTTTCACTGCCACGTCGGCCCATTTGCTTGCGTTTTACAATTCTGGGTGTAGCGCGCGCTCTCCGGCGTTTTGACAGCTCCTGAAGCGTCTTGAATGTGCGGTTGTTGGACATGTAACCCTCGTGCCTGACTCACATCGAATCCTCCTGCCTGCTTTGCGTGCGAGTCTCAAGATTGCATGGAATCTGGGAACCTGGGCGTGTCTGGCCATTGTTTCTGCTACTGGCACTTGACTGAATGCGCCACAGAATATGTTCAGAAGCCTTCGTCATTCATGAACTCGGATATGCTGTCTGTGGTCACGCTTCTCTGCGTCTGTCTCATGATCTGCTCCGAGCCCGGCAGAGCCCGCAGTATCTACGCTTCGTTTTCACCGGTCATTTGCAATCGAAATGACTGACTGTGATATGCAGGTGAGCTCTCTTATATTCCCGAACTCTCCCAGACGCTAACTATTACCATCGAACCTTCAGTTCTTTAGGCACATACCGCGCCGCTCATCGTCATATCCTTCCTCGCCATCTTCAGGAAGTTCTGGATGGCGTTGCTTCCCACAAATGCCAGCGTATTGTCATGCGACTCCTGCGCCGCCTGACCCGCCATGCCGCACATGTGATCTTCGTACTCGGCAACCGCATCATCGAGCGCCTCCTTCCAGCCCGTCTTGCACGCGTTCGCGATATTCAGACCGAGCTTCAGCCCGTCCAGCATCGCCGTGTTTGAGCCCTTTCCCGCGAAGTTAGTCATCATGTTCGTTGCGTCGCCGACAAGCGTCACACCGCGACGGTGCGGCCAAGTGTGCGGCGCGGGCATGTCGTACAGTCCGCACTGGTATATCGCGTCGTGGTCCGCGACCTCGAACAGGCGACGCTGCCACGGCGCCCAGTCGGCGAACTGCTCCAGCACGGTCGCGATGGCGGCAGTAGGCTCGCGCGACAGCTTGAAGTCCTCCGAGGCGGGGAAGAAACCGTGCGCCTTGATGTGCTCGTCACCGTTTATCGGGGCCGCCTGCATCTTGCCCTCCTCGAGCCCGTAGACGGTCCCTGAGCCGCAGTACACCGCGCGCTCGGGGTACGCGGCGGCCGCGAAGGAGACTACGACGATCTGGAGGCTCGTGAAGGTCGGCTGCGCCGACGAGACGAGTGGGCGCACGCGCGAGCGCCCGCCATCTGCGCCAACGAGGAGGTCCACGATTGTGATGGCGCCGTTCTCGAACATCACTTCCCACTCGTTCGTGCCCGGCAGGTGGCACGTGGAGACGAACACGTGACCCCATTTGATGCTGTCCGCGGGCGCGCCGTCAAGGAGGACCTGGCACAGGCCGCGTCTGTCTATCTCCGGCTGGCCGGGCTTCGCGTCGGACGACGGCGCGTAGTGGGCTCGCCCGTGCGGTCCGTCAGCGTGAACTCCTGGCCCTCGGCGCGCGCATACTTCTCGAACTGCGCGAACAGCCCCGCGCCGCGCATTGCAGCTTGGCCGGACTCCTTGTGCAGGTCCAGCATGCCGCCGAGGTGCGAGCGTGCCGCCGCGCTGTCGTCGCGCTCATACGTGTTCTGGCTCCGAGGTCTCTGAGCATCACGATGTCAGGCGCACAGTGGAAAAGGCTCAGCCGCTTGGGACGCTTTCCTCGCTTCATAGGACCATACCAATGCCTAAGAGCTCTAGTAGCGGGTTCTGCTAGAATCCCGACTGTGTGTTTATTCGCGAATATAACAGCTGGAACATACATAGCGGAGGCCATTGCCTTCGTTCGTTATGCAAATATTACAAGGTACGATGCGGAGGCGTGCTGCGCGCGCAACCCGCAAATGCGATCGATCGGCTCAAAAGAGAAACGTGCCCGTGATCAGAGCGCCCGACGCTGCGAGCACAGGAAGCATGGCAGCCGCCTTGCTGTACGGCGCTCCGTTGAGATCGGCTGTATACGACGCTCAGCCGCAGGATCTTAGAGTTTTGAGGTTATACATACCACAGTTCTGCTTGAGGTCGATGTCGCCGACCAGGTTGGGACAGGTATTGGTGAGGCAGGTCTGAAGCTCGGATACGAGAGCATCCGACTTGCAGATGCACTGCGTCTGCTCGCTGCTGAGACGAACGTCCGTGCAAGTCAGCCTCCGGATGACGTGCGGTTAGACCGGGAGAACTCACGAGTCTTTAATCCCAGCGCATTTATTGGCCGCGGCGCTGTTGTCTTGGACCGTCTTCTCCGCGCACGCTATGAGACACTGGCCAACATCCTCAGCAGGCCCAGTCGTGATGTTCTGTGCCGCAGCGAGGCCAGCCGCAACTGCGACTAAAAGCAAAGTGAAACGCATGATAAGAACGATAAGTGACGGCTGCTGAAGGTGAAGATGAAGAGAAAGACTCGTAGCGGCTTTTATACTCCCTACGTGCAGGCGGTGGACAACTGACAAAATCGGAAGATAGGGTTGTTTGCACAGAAGCATTTGGTTGCAGGGTCGATGAATCCCGTCGTTGAGCGGTGATTTGGGTTGCAGAACGCCGATGATGCGCCCATGCACTCAAGCGTGCATTAAGCACAGCTCTCCTGTCAGGTCTGGATGTTTCCTGGCTCGAGCCGCTCTTGACGACAGTTGAAGCAGCAAGAATTAAGGCAGGTGGAAGGCTCCCAAACGTTGATGGGGACTTTCCTTGAGTCGATCACAGAGGTCCCGGACCAATTGAGAGTATCCCCGTCAGAGGAATGAACCGCGGACGGCATTTGACAGTTTGACAGCCGTTGGAAGACAGGCACTGTTTTGCCGATTAGGGGTCGAGCGAGCGACCAGCTGCCCGCGATGGTTACATGACAGCGCGGAAAGGAGATCTTGTACACTGAGCGCTCTGTTAGATAGAAGTTGTGAACCGAGCACGCAGATGGAGAATCTGTCCGGCTCGGCACCGCCCATGAGCGCACAGGGTAGTCGAAGCACGATGCAGGATGTGGCGCTGATACAAAGGAGAGTTCATGTGGCTGAGACGCTGCGCCTCGTTTGAGGACCCTTCAAGTCAGTAAGTGACAACGCCCGCATCGTAAGGGTGCATCGGTCCCGGGAAGCGAGCAGATGTGTATCCTGCGCAGAAAAGTGAGAAATGAATCTCGAAATCATCACAAACGGCGGTTGGTTGCCAGGAGAGGACACTGAGTTGAAGCGGAGACTGAATTACCTCCCCCCCAATTTTTTCCGACCGCATCGGCTTGCCGTTCAACTCGTCGGCTCTGGCAGTCATGGAATTACCATCAGATATTGTGCCGGACTGACATTGCCTGGCTCGCGACGCGCGCAAGCGCAGGCGATGGCTTCACCCGCAACCTGCAACCATAGCTGCTTATAGCTCTGAGCGCATCAGTTGCGTTGAGTTCGGGTGCTGGACCACCGGCTTCCATTCCTACACTAATATGACGTTCAATAGTGTTCGTAAGACGTGCGCAGCTTTTTGGCTAGTTTACGAATGCGCGCGGTGCCCTGCGCCGCCTTGCTCCTCTCGGACAGGCCAAGCAAAAAATGCAGTTCCTCTCCAACGAGACATGTTCTCCAATCTGCGCCGTGATTACGCTGGACTGTGCTGCACCTTCCCACTCTCGATGATACTACGGGATCTGTCCCGGATTCTAACCTCGTTGAACTTGCGAACCTGACGATGTAAAGACGCGCTGAGCGCCTGATCTTCTGGAAGGCTTTTCCGCGTACTCGGGCTCTGCGTCCCGCCCTTTGGTTCTGCTGCTCGTTGCACCTCTATCGGACTGGTTCTAAGCTCTCGCTTCATCTGGCCGCCTGCATTGTTTTATTTCCGCATTGGCTGCTTCCGGTTCAGCAGCTCTGTGAAAATTAATGCATCGTCGATTAATTTCCGTTGTTCTACTGTGCACATGCACTGAGGACACTGCGTCAACCAGGACCGCTGATTCTACTCAGAGCAACAGCTCGCTGACGATGACAGCGCTCGATGCTAATATCAGATAGGCTGCCGCAGGATTGCTCGATGCTACGCCGCCTGAACTACCATTGCCGCCGTTCTTGTCGGCGCCGCCTGCTCCAGTGGCTTGAGTTCCGCCGCCCTGACCGCCGGCGGAGCCACTATTTGCACCGGAACCGCCAGCCGCCCCGTTGCTCGCCGAACCGCCTGTACTTGAACTGGTGCTACCCGCTACGAAGCTCGTCCCGGAGCCTTGATCCACAATGGCAGCAGCTTCAAATCATGCGGTTAGCTGTTTTTCCGGGTGTCAACACGAACTCGCAGGACCACTTACCACACCGTCCCTGAAGCTCTTTACACTTCTGCGCGAAGCACGTCTGCATGCCGGCTAATAACGCCGAGTCCGTGCAGAGGCACTTCGCCGCACCCTTTCCGCTGGTAACCGCAACAATGTCAGCCTGTGTACGCAGATAGTGCAGTCCTCAGTCCTCACGTTGCAGCGCACGCATGCGTGTGAGCGAGGTTCGCGTTGGCGACTGTCGTCGAGCACGACTTGATGCACGCGCTCTGGTCCGCCGCGGGGAGATTCACATCGGGGAAGGACACGTTTGGCGCGGAGACGGCGGGTTTGCCTGTACTGCCAGCTCCTCCGGTACTCGTCGTGCCAGTGCTTCCAGCTCCCCCGGTGTTTGTTGTACCGCTGGTGAAGGTCGACGACGCGCCGTTGTCAACGATTGTCGCCGCTTCGATGCGTCAGCCTTCGAGGCACGTTTTCGTCGACTAGGGAGCCGGCGCACCGCAACGTCCCTTCAGCTCGGCGCATTTCGCGCCGAAGCACGTCTGCATGTCCGCGAGCAGCGTGCTGTCCGTGCACAGGCACTCCGCTGCGCTCTTCCCGCTAGGTATCGTCGTTATCTTAGCATTGGGTTGGGCATGCATGTGATGCAGAACGCACGTTGCGGAGGAGCACGCGCGCGTGAGGGCGACGTTAGCGTTTGCCACTTGGACCGAGCACGCGCTGATGCACGCCGTCTGCGCTTGCGGCGACAGCGTCAGGCCCGGGAACGAAACAGTCGCTGAGCTCGGCGATGAGCCTGCTGTCGATCCCTGTGGCAGCGCCAGGCTGCCGACGAGGGACGTTGCGGTGACGAAGAGAAGGCTCAAGGAGAAACGCATGGTGGACGAGAACGAAAAATGAAACGGTGGGCGAAGCTTTAAATGGAATGAGCAGCTGCACGACTTCAAGCGACGCGCATAACCGCTCCCTTTATCCTACAATCCCAGTCCCATGCCGACTGCTTGACTCGGATTGGGGGCCGATCGTTGTTCGATCGGTGTGCGTATCGCACCGCTCGACGTATCACACCGACTAACAAAAGCAGATTCTCAGATTGGCATCTGCATCTTCAATGGGCGCTGATCGGTGCGCGATCACTGTGCACGCAGTTTCTGTTTCGCGGGCATTCTGTCAGTGCGATGCCCCTATTTGCGCCCGGGGATTCTCTTGATGTCCGGGTATGCTTTACATGTGAGGACAGTGGCATCAACGTCAATCCCTCAGCCTTTTTTGCCAGAGTGCTGGAGCTTTCCGCCTGCAGACGTAGGTATGTATAGAGTTAATGGCGTATTGTGCAAAGTGATTCGTGCATCCTACTTGTAATAAACTTATTGTGAGAGCGTTATCAGTGTGTGCATTTGGCAGCTGAAGCAACTGTCAATCGTGCTGTCACTGTCAGTCCAACTCGCTACCGGCGCGGTACGTATCACGAACACTGCTGCAATGATGTTTTGCCATTTCCCCTGGAAGCACCTATACATTAGGCTCTAGTGTTCGGACATCTTAGCCAGGGCGGACGGATTGTCATGGAGACAAGCATGGAAAGCTTTACACTGGCAGAAATGCCATTGTACGGTAATATCGAGCAGGGCAGCGTTAGGAAGGAAGATGACCTATGAACACGACACAATCGCCCGTCTCGCCCTTGCCGTCGGCAGAAAGGAATGTGAGTGTGTTGAGGGCCGGGCAGCGCACACCGCATCCGGGCGCTGGAAAGTAACGCAGCCTGGGGCAGACCCAGTAGTACTTCGTTAGGTCTATGATCAGCTCCGTGAGCGCGTCAACGGCGACTTTGGACTCGACGAAGTCACCAAGGTACATGTTGTGTATCGTGAGCACGACGAGGTGCGCGTTGAGCAGGATGCGGTTCTGGCGGAGCATGAGCGAGGCGCGGAGGGCTCGCGTCCAGGAGCCATTTCGTGGACCGAAGGAGAAACGCATAGGACTGCCGACACGCGTGAAGTGTGCGTGGACCGGGCCGCGCAGTGCATCTGCTGGCAGTAGCGTATCGTCCCATTGCAGTGGTCCGATCTGCTCGACGTCCCGCAGGTCACGCAACGGGATGTCCGAGCGCACAGACGCCCGTAGTGCGCGCGAGATAGACAAATGGTCGAGAGTGTGGCCCCGGAGATCGACCACCGTGTCGAGCTGGACTTTGTCGTAATTGTGCGCACTTCCCGCCGACAGTAAGAGGGCGCAAATATTGGGGAATAAGCGCGCAGGCTGCAGATACTCCTCTGTCCTGGAAAGAATTAAGTTTGCCCGCCGTAAATGGTGGAACGCTGGGATGGGCTGCGGGAGTAAATCGTCCAGTGAACTGATGTCCAACGAAACCTCGCGTAGGCGATGCGCGGACTCCCCGAACAGATTATGGGGAGCAAAGGGCATTGATTGGGCGAGTAGATGTCGTCGAAATGACAGAGCGCGAAAACGCGAAGACGCGGAGCAGGAGAACAGAGGGCGCCATGCAGCGCGCTGCTGCACTCCGCGGGAACGCCAACGCTGAGATAGACGAGCACCGGTGGGAAGGAGATCAAGCATCATTTCGTCGAAGGTTGTCGTGCGCTCGCAGCAGAGGGTGAGCGCGAGGCCTGGCCCGTTAGGCTTGCTGATCGCATGTTCGACGACCGCGACGAAGGCCTCGATGACCTGCGGCATGTTGAATCGTCCATCAAATGTTATGGCTCGATGCATGCAGAGCCCCGCCGCTTGCGCGACGCAGTGAAGCGTGCGCGATACCGAGGACGCGCGGCGGAGGTCGTTTTGTGGAAGATATTCGAATATCGCGATGGCGAGCTCGAGGGGCAGCTCCTGGTGCGCGCGCGCATGGCGCAGGTCAAAAGCTAGAGAAAACGCCGTGAATGCAAGGAGTTTGGCAGGCGACTCAACGTCAGGAAAGTCATGATGGCGGTGAATAGAAGGATAGACGATTATCACAGAGGCCAGACCCTGAACACACGCCGCTGAGTGTGCTGCGGCGCAAGTTGGGTATAAAGCCTGAGAACAGACTCTCCTGGTCGGTGCAGTCAACCGGGGGGTCACATATATAATAGCACAGAAGATAAGTCAGCGAAGGGCCGCTAAACTCGGCGCTGGATGGCGACGCGTGTCGTTTATAGAATGAATGAATGAAGTCGTTCGTCCCCGAAAGATGGAGAAGACTAGAACAGACAGGCTAGAGCTAGCTTGGGCAAGCATAGTTGTCAGGAATTTTGCGTTGTATCGTCGCGATTGGCAGCGCCGGGAGAATGACACGTAGAGTCTACTGCCGCCGCGCAGTATGATACTGTAAGGTCTTTAGAAACTTGAGCATCAGATGTCCAGAGGCCAGCGCGTCGTGCGGGTGTAGCTAGCGCGTGAGGCGGCTGGCGCGCCCTGATCCAGATCCTCGAGTAGTTCGTTAACAGACCATGCGCATTCGTTCCGCGCCAGCGCATAGAGCTTGCGGAGTTGTGTCTACGAAGGCTGCGCCGTCTGGGTCGTCGTCCATGTCAGCGGAGCAAAATGATCTCGGTCGGAGATTTGGCTTTAGATCCGAAACGTCTTGAACTTTGGCCACAGGAATTGCACATCGCTGTGGTGTCTATTGGTAGCGACGGTACTCGCTCGATCCTACTGAAATACTAATGGGGAGGTCGCTGATGCAGCTTCATATCTCGAGTTGAGAGTTTGGGAAAGGTGACGGTCTGGAAGCGCCTGGCTTCAGCTGGTGACCTGAAGTGCCATTCCGTATTGATTGCCAAAGATTCAGAGCATATAATTGGGAGGATATTCAATGTGCAAAACTGGAGTTTGTGACCGCTCAT
Organism: Auricularia auricula-judae; assembly: GCA_002092955.1. Lineage (NCBI taxonomy): Eukaryota > Fungi > Basidiomycota > Agaricomycetes > Auriculariales > Auriculariaceae > Auricularia > Auricularia auricula-judae. The sequence continues at coordinate 56,964 of NCVV01000108.1, forward strand.
ATCGGACGTCACCGGCGATATACCAGAAGGGTAAACGTCTGACTATTCTGGCACGCGAATGGCATTTCACCGCTACATAACGCCCTCACCGTTTCCTCTTAGGTTCTGGATGTAGCACTGCTCAGCGTCCCGTCGATCCTATGGAAATCCATGTCGAATCCGTCCAGATCGCCCGCAACGATCTGCAGGCGCGATCAGTGGCGGTGCCCCGCCCATGTCCGGAGTTCATGTCAAATTCTGCACAAAGTTCAGCTCGGGCGCTTCGTCTCTTTTCCTTCTCCCACGCGGATGCCGCTGGTCACAGTGCCCGCGCACGACGCGCGGATCGTCTACTCCGGGTCGAGCTGGAAGGACGACCTGTTCGAGATTCGGCCGGGCATCGACCCGCCCACCGGCGGCGGCGTCAACGCCAGCGGAGGCGAGGCGTGCAGGCTGGGCGTCAAGTCGCGCGAGACGTGGGGCTTCGGGAATGGATTCGCGTTTTCGTTTACCGGTGCGTACGAGCGTTCGCTGACTCAGCTGTCGCCGACTGAGCGACCATACCCAACAGGCGTTGCGGTCCGGCTTTTCATGGAGTCGCGTCAGGACCACGGAATATACACCGTCAGCCTCGACGGCACGCCGGCCGCCACACTCACCGGCTACTCGGACGCGCCGCACTGCGGTGCGCCGTTCGTCGCGGACGGGCTGGCGCTTGGCGAGCACACGGTGTCGGCGACCCTCACGGCCAGGGACCCCGCGTCGACGTGGGATGACAGTTACATGCAGCTTTTCGCCGTACAGTGCGTCCCGCGTCGCTCGTGATCGATACCGCTCTCCCTCTGACGTTTTTTTTATTTACGCAGGTATGATCCTGGTTCGTCGAGGTAAGTAGCTACTGCTTGTGATCCTTGTGTTTCTTGGTCGCTGACGCGCACTGCGCAGCAACTCAACCTCCCAGGGCCCGCAAAGCGCCGTCGGAAACGGCGGCGCAGCGCCTACGACTCCCGTCGTCGTCTCATCCCAGAAAACATTCTCGACCGGCGCGATCGCCGGCGTCACCGCTGGCGCGTTCGTCCTCACCTTCGCGCTTTCCGTCCTCGCATTCTGGCTGTTCCGGCGACACCGCCACCGTCGTGGGTGCTTCATCGCCGTCCCCAAGCACGACGCACAATACGAATACGACGGCTCCGAGAAGCCTGTGCCTATGCGCCGCGGCAAGGGGAGACGGCAGAGCGTGTTGAGCGCTAGCGCCGGCGAGCTGTCGCCGTATACGTTGCATCAGCAGAGCGCGTCGCCTAGTTCAGATCTCGTATGTCCCACTTTCGTGCTGCAGATCGATGGAGCTAACTTACTACTCGGTAGAGCGCGACGTCGACTAACACGCCAGCGCGCACGCCGCCGCCTGGCCTTGGACATCGCACCGAATCGCCGTCTTATATCACGGCCTACGCACTGTCACCCCCTCTACCGCCTAGTCTGGGTCCTCCGCCAAAGTCATTCCAGGGTTCTACTGGTAAAATTGATCGGCGGCCGTCGCACGAAGAGGACGGCGGGACAATGTTGCCACCGTACACCAGGTCTAGTCATTAGTCGATGTTTGTCGCGCTTTCTTGGGCCCATAATGCACGCTTCTCGAGTATTAAGTATACAATCACACATCCGCTCGTTGTTGTAGTTCTTTTGTTGCTACGTACACGTTCTTTGTAGGTAATGATCAATCGTTTGCTCTGAAGCTGATGACGACTAACTACAGGAATACTGGGAGTGAATCTCAAGCGCAAACTAATGTCTCGTACAACTCACCTCGTGCTTGGCAGGCTCACTCTCGCAGAGTCTCACACCAATTTACTATGTCAGTAGGTGGTATGGAAAGCACACTGTTGTAACATGATTCAACCGAAAAGTATCCGACTTCACAAGTATTGCCTGAGGAGCAAATTAGGCTTTCTGCGGGGTTTCTGGCCCTCAAATTGCGGTGCGCCGGCCGCTGAAACACCGCGACAGACGAGGGCGGGGGGGGGGGGGCGATATTAATGCTGCGACTCAGTGCCAGCGTCGGGCCTGAGGAGACTCGGTGCAGCGTGGCGGCCGTCACGTACTTTCGCAACACTGCACCTTGTCTAATGAACGACGAGGCAACGCGCTTGGAGAGACGCGGCAGTCGCTCATTCTCTCGCCGTATCAGTGAGGCGCGACTTATGAAGCAGTTGCAGACGGTGGTGTTCGGAGACTGTAAGTGTAACCGACGCTGTCTGTCAGCGAGACAGTCCTCCTTAACGGCCGTAGGCACTACTTACTAGCTGAGAGAAGCTTGGCAGCCTGTTTCAGGGCAGATTGATGATCTGAGACGGTATGGAATGGAGATATCCGAGTCGTCGAGGGGTGGATTGGATGCATTTGATTGGAGTGATACATCTACGTGGCGGTCGACCTTTGATATGCATATGCCTACCATTGATAGCTTGTTTCAGTACGGAAAAACGCTCTGAGACCGCAATGATGGAGTGGAGAAATTATTGAGAGACAAATGAGAAGCATTGGTGACTCTTCGTGACTGTACGAAATACAAAATGTCACACTCAGCCTGCCAGTAAATGCCTATCATCTCTATGCGGCATACTGGGACGAGAGAACGCGTTGTATGCATATGACGGCAGGAAAACGATACGGCCTGCCGGCAGATATCTCCGTTAAACGCCGCATTGGCAAATCTCCGACCGAAATCGTTTTTCTCCGCTTCCATCGACCATGGCCAGGCGCGGCAGCCTACGTCCAGCGCCTGCTACCACGTTAGCTCCTGCGCAAGCTTTGCGCGCTTGCGCTGAACAAATGCCCGCGGAGCTTGTCACCGAAGTGCTCGAGTATCTGGACCAGGACGACCTTTGGTGCGCTGCAGCTGTATCGCGCACGTTCTACGCATCTGCATGGCGCGCTGGCCTCTACATACACCGAATAATTCGGAGCCATGCCAATCTCGCCAATTTGCATCGAGTCCTGCAGCACGTCCTTGATCACGACCTCCGCCTCAGCTTGCGGTTCGCTAATTTCTTCTGCGTCAAATGGGATGCGCCCATCGAAGTCGCATCGGCGCTCGAAGTTCTTTCTATTGTCACCAAGGCTTTCCCTGTCCTAGTTTCTCTGACGCTGTGCCTCGACCGCCCCGAATTCTTTGGTCTAATTGACGCCGCTCTGAGCCATCCAGCGCCATTCTTGCAGAACCTCGAACTGGGGAACTTCTCTGATCCCCCAAAGAGTCGTTATGTAGTTCCTGGGAATCTTTTCTCGGGCTTTGCTCCTCGTCTGCGCCGGATTACGCTTGGCAATGTGTTTCTGGGGCCAGACTGTCTCGCAGTGTTTTCTAGGGTCACTGATTGCGCTCTCGACTATCGCCATCTCTTCCCAGATACAAATTTCTCCCGTCACTTCCCGTGTCTTACGATCCTTCGTCTGTCTTTCATTCCTGACATGGCACAGATCTCGCCGCGCCCGCCGTGCTTCAATTTGGACGGAATTTCGCTGCGAAAACTCGTCCTAGATGACTGGCATGATGAAGATTCTCTCGTTCCCTCCATTGCGCGCACACTCGCCCTTTGCTCCGTACCTACTATCGATTACGAGGCGATCGGTGTCGTTTGGACCGACCCGATGTGGCGACTCAAGACGGACGACTTGCTCAGCATCCGGCTCTCGATGTGCTGCCCAGACATGAACGTGCATATTGTGCCCGAACATCGTGACTGGCTGCGGATATGTCGCTTCAGCGAATGGATCCAGAGCTCCCAGTGTCCGATCGGCGGCATCCCCGGCATTGGCAGCCGCCTCACGTATCTGCGCATGGACAATATCTGCCTCACATGCTTTCTCGAATGCGACGGTCTCTCTCTTGACGCGCTACTCGATCTCCAGATTGATTTCGGCTCGGAGGAGCGGAACAGCCGGGCCACGATGCTGTGGCCGCCCGACTGGCACGACGAGCAGGACGGGTTAGAGATCAACTGGCTTTTCTTCGACGAGAGCGAAAAGTCCGCGCCGACGTTCACCGAGGAGAGCTACCGCCATGTCCATTGTCCCAACCTCGAGACGCTCACGCTCTTCGCGATGGACGCGCCCACGTGCGTTGACTCGCAGGAGGCCGCATTCCTCGGCCGCGCGCTGTCACAGATTGCACGGCCCGCAAAGGAGAGGGCGGTCCTCGCGCTCGTCGGCGTCGAGTTCAGCGAACCCATTGCGCACAAGCTTCTCGAGCAGACGTTCTCGCGCGTCGATCGCTTTGAGTTCTGCGGTAGCGACTCACCTGCGGACATTGATGGGGGTCTCTGGGACGAGGATAACTGAACTGTCGCTTCATTCCTCCCCTGAACTCTTCATGTAGCTTATCTGTACAGAAAATATCTCACTGTATCATAAGCTCTGTGCTTCTGGCGAACTGCGCTGCCTGGAGCAGATCGGCGATGTGTCGCGCTGGCAGTGGGGCGGCATACTTTGGCCGCAGGACGCCGTCACTGGAAGCAAGGGCGGGGCGCAGTTAGACGCACACATTGTGTACAACGGCCGTCTGATGCGCTTTTCTGTGGGCCCGCCAGACGGCGCCTGGTCACGCACAATATGTCTTTGCGACTGTTACAGCTCGCACGACACGGCACTGCTCAAGGACCTCAGGCTGCTCGGCGCGCGCATTCGCACGCTCACCTTCAACGTGGACTTGCTGCGCTATTTCCTCGCGTGCCGTGTCACCCTCCACGCGCTCGCTGAGCTGGTTATCGACTGCACGGCGGACGCTCGTGTGCCGCCCGCGTATCGCATTTCCGCGTCGTGTTTGCTGGAACGCGGACTGGCGAAGTTTGTTGACAGCGCGGTGTGCTGCCCGGCACTCCGCACGCTCTCGCTGCTCGCTATGGACGTTGGCTCTGGCGTGGAGGTCGATATCAAGCCTATAGTTTTGCTCTCGGGCTGGCTGCGCGCGCGCAGTCGGACCAGGATGCAGTGCTTCAGCTGATCGGCGTCCGTTTCGCCAGCTTTGCTTCGCGTGAGCCCCTTGCGCCCATATTCACAGACGTTCGTGAGGAGATCGCTCTCACTGCGCCACTCGTGGCACAACGCTACCGCGACAATGGAGAGGATATGAACATCAATGCAATGCATCTGTTTCCGTTGTTCACAAGATAAGTCGCCAGCCAGTCCGTGTCTGTACTATTTTCTGTAGTGATTGTCCTGGACCCGTTTTCTGATTGACTGTTCTTAGCATGTCTTTACTTGCGTGTAGAATGTGACATAAACTCTCATTACGCGATAAGATTCTTGTCGTGATTCTGATCCAGTTGGGTACTGCTGCGCTCTAGAAGGGTATGTTCGTACAGAGTGAATTTGGAGCGCGCAGCTCAAGCTCCCATTCAAAATGTAGTGACTAATTCTCGACATGATGGTATTGATTAGGCAAGTGAGTGGTACTGGCATTAGTAAGGAGCTTGTAGATGTGAGTAGTAGAACCATAATCCGTCAATAGCTCCAGATATCGTCGTCGCGTTCCTTGAGAGAGCAGCCACCTGAGAATGGCGTGAACACCACAGCGCAAAACACCTGCTCAACTGTCCGAAGGCGCTGTTGCTGCTGGGATTTCGTACAGGGACCGTGGAACGTCACGCCGCAGAGCACGAGCCGCGCGCGCCCCTGGTGTCCGAGCGCGCGACCAAGCGGGGCGGCCTCCGCGGCCTGAACGCGCATAGGCGTATCCACGGCGTGAATAATAAGAGCGTCCAGTGCTGGGCACGATAAGCGCTCTTCGTCCTCTGAAGCCGCCTGCACGTTGCAGTCACATTCAGAGTCGGAGTCAGTGGCGCCGAGAGTAATGCCCGATGCCGGCGGCCAGAGCATTTCGGCGTGCTGTTTCCCGGCGAGCAGGTCAACGCGCAGCTCACGCAGAGACGGCAGCTCTAGCCGGCTGTGGAGTAGGCCCGGGAGGTACGTGTTGTCGAGCCGGACGTACGTCAGCCCTGGCGCGTGGTGGAATAGGGGGTAGTACGGCTCGTCGATCTCCCAGCCGCGCAGCACAAAGAGCCGCCGGATGCCATGACTCTGAGTGGCGGTGCGACGGGGAGCAACGACGATGTTGACGTCCTCGTCGATGATGCCGCTCTCGTTGACGCGCGCGCAGAGATCCAAGCGGTCGGCAGCGGGGAGTGTGTCAGGCCACGCACACCCGATGCATTCGTCATCGGCGGCGTTGCACGCGTCGAGAGTGATGCCGTACTGGGTAACGTCGCGTTGGTGCTCGAGAATGGGTATTGCCGCGAGGTCGAGCATGCCGTGGACGAAGGGCAGCAGATGCTCGCTGTCGTTCGTGTCGATGGCGAGCCGGTGCAGCGCGAGGCCGCGCAGATCGAATTCCAGTGGCTGCGGCAGGCACTCGCGTACGTACTCGATCTCGAGGTCGCGCATGCGCGGGAAGTGACGCGCGACGTCCATGGAGGGGAACACGTCCATGTGCTGGAGATGGAGGCGCCGCACGTTGGCAAAGCAGAGAATTGGCGCTGGTGGAAGCGGGATGTACGCGAGCGTGACGCTGCGTAGTCTTGGCGCCTGGCCGGCAAAGAGGTCCGACGGCAACGGCGTGAAGGGAGCCTCGCGCATTAGGCCCTGTATGCCGCATTCTAGCAGCTCTAAAGTGTGAAGATGAGGTGCGGGGTGACAGAGCTCGGCGTCAAATTCCCTGCGGACACAGGAGGGGATCGCGAGGCGGAGGAATACGAGAAGTCGCAGGGCGGTGCAGATTATCGATGCTGCAAGTTTTGCTGTCTCGCGCATGAGTTCCTCGAGTGCTGGACTCATTTCGGGGGGCTCGGGAACGTAGTCATCGCATGTGAACTCGATGCCTACGCGGCAGTTGTATTCCACAGCGTGAGCAATGACTGTCATCAACTCCTTGAGATGAGCGAAAATGCCGCCAGCGAGGCGCCACTTTATTGCATAGCGGATGTAAAGCCCGGCGCGCTTCGAGGCTGCTCTGAGAATGCGAGAAACGCCGGCTGCGCGTCGAAGGTCAGCCTGAGGAAGGTACTCCAGAGCTGCAACGAGAAGTTCGGAAGGCAGCGCGTGGAGCCCGCTGGCCTTGATAGCGCTCCGTAGCTGTGATGCGAGCAGTGCGCGGTCGGCAGGAGGACCAGGGCATGCGCTCATGGCGAGCAAAAGCAGCGCAGAAAAGCCGGAACTTACCGCATCACATTTATACTGAGGTATTCAATCTCCGCCCCGCTTGCTCTGCTCAGTGCTGTGGAATCACTATGCTGTACTGATCGCCCCAATCTTGCCGTAGATGAGAATCCCAATAGGTATAGTAGAATCCAAGTAGCTTGCTTGCGGTTAATCGGGCATGATCGGAGACCTTCGAAGAGAGGCCTGCTGTCTATTGCTCCTTCCCGACGGGAGGAGAATGTGTACGTTTTTCGATTACTTGATGATCGGTGATGCTTGCCCAGTGCACTGGCCATGTTTACGGTAGTGATTTCAGAGCAGCGGTGGTTTACTGAGAACTGAGTGAATGTAGCCCTGATGTATCAGTTGTATATCAGATGAATTTGCAACACCAGTCCGGCCTGCAGGCGAAGTTTTCCGCCTGGTATTCGAACTCGTAGAGCTGCTGAAGGAAGTCCGACTCGTCGAAGTTGACGCTGCGGTGGATATAGAGCCCTATACTGTAAAGCTAATAATTATTACCGGGCCCTCTGGACTGTGACACGGCGGAGACATTACCTTGGGCCTCCCGTGACGCGTGACCATGTTCATATGTCTGGAGAAAAAAAAGGAATAGCTTATTGGTGTTTCTCACCAGGAAAGGACAGGCAGTGCCACATTTGAACAGGTAGGCAAGATGTTGGGCCGGATTGTCTGGTTTCCGGACCTTATCAGGTTTCCTAATGCTCTCACCAGGTGGTTTATCGAGACCTAGTGTGCTAATCACTCCGATTTGCAACATACCGTGTGAGAGATTTACTTTATGTAAAGATCTGTCTTGTGCTGTCACGGTGACTGCTATATCACTCTCCGAGACGACGCTCGAGGGGAAGGGATGAGTGGGGAGAGGGAGGCGCGGATAAGCGGTATGATAGACCAGACCAAACCTAAGGTACAAGAGGGGCGACGGCCCAGATATATATACTATGGAAGCAAGGCCGAGGGGGCCCGCGGACCAATTGCGCCACCGACCGGTTGCCACGCGGGCGCCACAGATCAGGCCGAAAGAGACCACCGGGGCGTCGTCGGCGAGTCAGGAAACCCGGGATAAATAGAGCCCAACCAAACCAGAAACATCCCGTCGTATTACCCTTCTCCTGGGAAGAGACCGAGGTACTCGCCGAGCGGAGAGACCGCTGGGACGCGCCGACAAAAGGGCCGCGGGGCCGGGCGCAAGGAGTTTGGGCGCCCGGACGAGGTGCGAGG
>NCVV01000108.1:68577-115329 GCA_002092955.1 Auricularia auricula-judae
TGTCACGGTGACTGCTATATCACTCTCCGAGACGACGCCCGAGGGGAAGGGATGAGTGGGGAGAGGGAGGCGCGGATAAGCGGTATGATAGACCAGACCAAACCTAAGGTACAAGAGGGGCGACGGCCCAGATATATATACTACGGAAGCAAGGCCGAGGGGGCCCGCGGACCAATTGCGCCACCGACCGGTTGCCACGCGGGCGCCACAGATCAGACCGAAAGAGACCACCGGGGCGTCGTCGGCGAGTCAGGAAACCCGGGATAAATAGAGCCCAACCAAACCAGAAACATCCCGTCGTATTACCCTTCTCCTGGGAAGAGACCGAGGTACTCGCCGAGCGGAGAGACCGCTGGGACGCGCCGACAAAAGGGCCGCGGGGCCGGGCGCAAGGAGTTTGGGCGCCCGGCCGAGGTGCGAGGGCCACGGGACGGCGAAATGAAACAGCGGGGGAGGAGGGACCCGACGAAGACCGCAACATGCGCGCCGCTCCCGGAGTAGTGTAGCCGGAGTCCGGTTCGCGAACCTCGCGAACCCGAACTGAACCCGAACCGAACTGAGGTTCGGGGGTGGTTCAGGTTCAGGTTCAGCATGTTGCCGAACCTCGTCTGAACCCTGTTCGAACCGAACCGAACCCTCGAACCTGCTCACACCTGGGGCTCAGCCTGCACTACATTATTACACTTTTGGGACTGGATAGTACCTAGTACAGCTCATGTAACCAATATCCCACCCACCCCAATGTCCTCTGCCACCCTCAAGACTTGCTGGTTGTCAGCTTAGTGACAGATCATATGACATAATCCGTTCCCACAACCTGATATAGTAGCTTCAACTTCTGCAATTGGACTGTGGAGCAGCATATGACATCCCCTACCTGGTGGTAGTTATGAACATGCATCCTTAATGTTATATACTACACCCGAGTGCACTGATAGGTGTTCCATTGCCCTATCTCTCATCGTACACTGTGTTGAGGTTCGAACCCTGAACCGAACCCGAACCGAACCTCAGGTTCAGGTTTGATGGTTCAGGCGCAGGTTCGGTTCAAGGTTCGGTAAAAAGGCTCCCGAACCGAACAGAACCGAACATCGGCTACACTATCCCGGGGGTCACAAATGAGAAATTGGTCCTTGCAAAACTGTGACATCCTATTACCTTGAGCAGCCCGTGAAATTATTACCGGGCCGCGTGTCCTCCGTGAAGCGTGACGCGGTAATAATTATTAGCTTTACAGTATGTTCGGCGTGTCGCAAAAGCCTCGGCAGACAGACGAGGCCCGGCACAGATCGGATCGAGCCAGGTACTTTAGGGTGTGAGTAACCAGCTCAGCAGGAAGACGCTGGATGCTCATGGCGAGACGAACTATAGAGGAAAAGGAGCTGACTTGCCCAGCGCCGCGGCCTTTTGTAGATCAGGACAAGCCGCGATCCCGCACCGATCTTTCAGGTCTCGGATCACAGAACCCTACGCCCAGTTCAGCCGACATGGTCCACGGTGGTGCAGCGTAGCTACATGGTCCTCTGTCCGCGCTCAGACGGTGGGCAAGGGATAAGAGGGCGATGGTCAGGAGCAGGTTGCAACCGGCTAAAATCGGCGTGATAAGCGCTCAAATCCGCGGACAGGTAGTGTCGACAACGCTACCAAGAAAGGGCGAGAAAAGTTCGGACGAGTTCTATTCGCTGACAAGAAGAAAATAATAGGCTCAATTTCTCTAGATAGCGCGGGGTGAATATTTCCATGTTCTCAAATCCGCAGGGCTCAGTGGCCGAGTCCACCACCCGCCGGACCCGACGTACCGTCGAGCGACCAGGTGACGCCGTGTAAGGGTCCATCAGCGAAAGGGCCCCCAAGCGCAATGAACGCGCTGATCGAGAGGTCGAGGTCGCCGTAGGCGCACGAGACGCAGCGGTCTACCACGTTAAACTGGACGGAGTTGCTCTTGTCTGCATTCGCCGTGCCCGATGAGTTGAGCGGAATTGAACAGAGGCGTCAGACCTACATCTAGCGGTAGCGGACTGGCCGCAGATCGGGCTGTAATCAGTTGGTGAGCTAGGTTATGAAGGATCAAGATGAGAATAGACTGACTTGGTGGCTGGATTATTGCCGTTATAGCCACTGCGAATGCACAGAGCCGATGTACAGATGAGCGCTGTGAAACGGGCGCATTGTGCGGTGGACGTACGGGAACGAGTCGAACAGCGCGCTGCTGACGGCAGCAACTTGTTCATTTGGAGTCTGCAAAGGCACCGTAAGTTGCGGCGCATTGCCAGCGATATTGTGCTCCCCGCACATTGACTAGACCACACACGCCGAGGCCGACATTGTAGTACGTCGCGTCACCCGTCTGCGTGCCAATCTGGCGCGAGGTGATGTTCAGCGGGGTGGCCACGACGAGGGTGGCTGCCAACGCAAGGGTGAAGGCGAGCATGTTTGAGGCTTCCGGAGTGATATGTCGGTGGATATCTGGCCGGCGAGGGTAGTGAGAGGCGAGGATGTTGGCTTTTATATCTAATGACTCTGGTTGTTTGCGAGATAGCGTTTCAGCGATCACTATAACCGCTGTGTGATAGACACAGGGACGGCGGCAAAGGGTCTGGCGACGCGCGCGTCTGGCAGCATGGATGCCGTGACACAGCCAAAGATTTGGTCGCTCAGGAGCCGCTGTATTCCGAGTCGACTGCCGAGCTATACAATCCTAGTCTTGCATTCCCAGGTGTGACAGGTTGTGCCTTCCGGAGGCGGCAGCTAGGTGAAGATCGAGAGAACATTGACGCCCTGCGCGCTGGCTCGAGGTATTGTATCAGCATCTTGGCCAGCAAAGGCGCGCATTCAGGTTACTAAGAGTTCAAAGCGCCGTCCTCGGAGTATTTCCGCCAGGAGCAACCGCTAGCGCCGTAAGAGGGAGAATCGCAGACGGGAATAGTCATGTCAAGCGCGCTCAGGCGGAGCATGGTCTAAAACACGGTATCAAGTATGCGAGTCGGTGTTCACGCGTTCACAGCCGACACGCAGTCCAAGGGCAGCGTCATGGCCCTCGACGAAGGTAGATGGTCGCAGCGCAGGTAAACGGCGACGGGCGCATACGCGTCTACGTATTCTTCGGCGCCGCCGGGAACTACAAGCTCCCGCGCTAACCCGAGGCCGCGCGCGCCGCCGTGCTTCAGCAGTTCGCCGGCGCCAACTGTTCGAAGCTGCCCGCCGCAGCGATCTACCAGCGCGCGCCGCATGGGTGCGGCGCACCTGCGCGGCATGAAGCTTATCGGCGACGCAATGAGCCTCATGACGAGCTTTTCGGGCAGGAGTGCAAATATGACGATACGGGACGCGCTGGAGCTGGGGTTGGCTATCGCCAATGCGTGCAAGGCGGACTCGGAATACGCTGGACGGTGACGTAGCCTATTACGAGGGACACACATACGCGCAAGGCAGCGCAGGAATTTCCCGGCAACATGCTGGCATTTCGGGGCAAGAACGGAGCGTGGTGTTTCCTCGAGATCGCGAAGGCGGCAGGCACGACTGGAAGCAGGGTCTGTTTGAAACGTGCGGAATACGGACCTTTGATCGCAGTGTAATATATACAACTCGAGCTGACGGACGCGGTCCGAGGTCGCTAGTGAACTGTACGCCGCCAGGGAGTCCAAGAGCACGAACACAAGCAAGCTGCAGGGTGATGTTAGTCCGGAAACATGAGTTATTGTCGTCCCAAAAGCAAAATCTGTTTCTGTCGAGTTGAATAAGTACAGCAATCATTGCCTTATGTTGCAATCGCGCATATGTAGCTGTGGACGCGTGTGCCGTGCGACGCCGTGGAAGAGAGCACGAGAGACGATTCAGACTCCGATAGTTCCGACTTATTTATCAGCGGTAGACTGCATTATAATTTTTTTTTTTCTATTCGCTGTCGCCCACGTTATCTCTGCGTGTGGGAGTTCCTTTCCTTCAAAGACGTGAGGGAAAGGAGCTCCCGGGTGAGGTTCTCCAGCGCATTACGGAACGCCTCCTCTCTGTGCCGCTGCGCGTCTTCAAACGCTCTATCTAGTAGCATAGCCACTTCTTCGCAGCGCCGCGAAAATGTGTCCCGGCGCAGCGCCCTCACGCGATCGAGGGCCTGCGCAAACTCTGCGTTCCTCGCGCGCTCCGCCCCGGCGGCCTCGGCCTCCCACTGCGAAATCGCGCTGGAGAATGCGGCTTGAATCGCAATCTCGCCCGTATGGGCTTGCAACCGCATCTCAGATTGGAATGTCGTAAACTGGTCCTCGCGGCAACGTTGCGCTTCGCGGAATGCTTGGCGTTGATGGTGCTGGAGTTCACCAAGATGAGAAGGTCATATCTTGTTAAGGTAACACTCACACCGTTGGGTACAACCGGGAGCCCCCCCGATATGTCTACTCTCCTCGCCAGGACCTGTGGAGTCTGATAACTTATTGGCGCTGAGTGACCGCCCCAGTGAATCCACATTCGACGCACAAAAGTCTGCTGGATGTCAGCTGTGGATACCCAGACTAAGCTACTCTATGGAAGCGTACCTCTTCCAACGACACGGACCAGCCATACATCGACCTGATGGGTTAGTTTATTGGTAAACACGATTGCCTGCAGCGAGGCCAACATAACACGGGATTAGTACCCACAGTTCCATGTGAAGATCAATCGTCCTCCTCAGCTCCCCGATATGCGATTTCCACAGGCGCTCGAGCTCCAGGTTGCGCCGGACCTCGGCAGCGCGAAACGCGGCAACCATCAGCGCCGTCACGGTGGCCAGCCCCGCGTCATCTTCGCTCACACTCGGCCCATCCATGATTTGCGGATGGTCCGTGCGAAACGCCGTCGCAAGTTCCACGGAGAGATTTCTGAACGCGTCGTGCCACGCCTCCATAATCTCAGAGCGCCCCGCGGAGACGCGGCGCCAGATCGCGAGTCGTTCGGCTTGGAGCTGTGCGAAAGCCGTATTGAACGCGTCGACGCCGCCGTCGTCAGCAGAGATATCAGTGGCTATGCTGTCTAACTCAAGATTATTGGATGCAGTCACTGCCGTCTCCGGAGGCAGGGAGAAGGAGGCGTGATCGCAAGAGCCGGGCAGTGGTCGTTGAACAACTGGAACTGGACTAGACCGAGACTCCGTCTGATAGGGCGGCGAATAGGGCACTTGGTCAGCAGCCAAGGCGATGGTGGACCAACTTTCGATGGTGGACCTGGACCACAGTCCTGTTCAGCGTGACGGGCCGCGTCTGCGTTTATAAAGACGATGGAACTGCATACCTGAACGTATCTCCGAGCTTCACTGTCCACACGTCCCGGTAGGCGCTATAGAGCATCCGGCGGGAGTCTGCTGCGCGTTCGCTGCAATGGGCAAGCCCGTCCCGCGCGGCAGTGTCGCGAGTGCCTTCAGACTGCGCAGAGCATAAATATGCAACGTCCCGCATGTCCGCACTGGCCCATGTCGCTCTCCAATGCTCCTGCCGCTTCTCCTGTGCCCGATCAAAGGCAATCCGGACACTGCTTAGGAAAATGGAGAATTTCTCCTGGCGAGCGCGCGTCCCGGCCAAGAACTCATCCGAGTCAACTAGCTGAACGAACTGTCGGTTGTGAGCCTTGCGCTGCGTTCTGAACTCGCCCAGCTGCCACTGCCAAAGCTCCGATGAGAGGCCTGGCTGGGTCGGTGTGTTGGTGGCTTTGCGACGGCGACAGGCAGCTAGCATGCTCGCGGGGGCGAGAAGTGACGATGGGAAGAAAGCGGCGCCCAGCAGCACCGCTCCTTATCTATAGGTAACAGTGGTGGACAAATGCCCCAAATTCTAGTGCTCCCAGCACTGCCTAAAATAAAAGCCGAGACAACTGACAGTAACCGTATCGGGTGTCACGGAACTCCTTCGGAACCTTCAAGCTGCATCGATGAATGCCGTGCAGTCGCAGCTACCCAGCTCGATGCCAAACGGAGGCACAGCTCTCGCTATTAGATGAGCTGCGGAAGCTTAACGGGAAGCAGACCGATGCAAACGGCTAGTACGCCATTCGACAGGAAGAGCGCCGAGCAGTTCGCCAGCTTATAGTACGGTAGTGATGAGGAAGACGAGTGTTTCGTGGGTGCAGAGTCGGAGCGGTCTGTTGATTCTGTTCCGAAGCTCTGGCTTTTCACCATACGACGCGTGTGCTGTTGGGAAGAGCGGGGTGGCGGCTCGTGCTGCACCCAAAGCCTGCGAACTTGCTTTTCTTAGATGGGTACGTAGAAAGCGGCGAACGCACATAGATTGGACTGTGAACAGGAGCAGGTCGTCCATAGCGAACCGTTCGGAACTTCCGCAAGTGAGGCCCGTCGCTCGACTCGAATGAAGCGGCTTCATTCGAGTCGAGCGACGGGCGAGATGAGAGCATTGCGCTGTATCAGGGCAACGAGGCCCGGCAGGAATCTGGGACCCGGGTGCGCCGACGAGCAGATGTCGAGCCTAGTGACGCAACCAGTCGAGCTGAAGTATCCGCGTCCGTACATCAGACGCCATGAATTCGAGCAGGACTGGCAAGCCAGCGGTGCATCGAGCGGCCGTGAAGAAGCGCGGTGCGCCGAGTACGACCATTTCCGCCGAGCGCTCGCAGCGCCTCGGACAGCATGGTTCGGAAATAGCGCGGGATGGAGCGAACGTCCATGGCGAAGCGGGCCAGAGTTGCACACGAAGAAACCGATTCCGATTTTAGCACACGCCTTGCGCCGGGGTCTCCATCGGTCGGACATGCGGACGATACAATCACGTAGGCAGGTTCAGTGTCTGGGATGCGCACACTACGGGTGAGCGTAGCGCCAGGCTGCCGCCGGCGGTTGATCGCGTTGTGACACGCAGATGCCTGGGCGCCCACCGCCAACGACAATTTTGCGCCAAATTCATGACGCAACCTCGGACGAACAACAAGAGCAGCACGCAAGAGGGGTGCGCCGCCGCTACAGCAAGCAAGAACATCGTGTCGAATCGAATACACGTCAAGCAAAAGAGTCGGCGCAGAGAGCTCAGATGCGCGGAACGCAGAACTGCACAGGCACACTGATAGTGCTTCTAGCGGTCGTGTAGAGGCCGGCCGACGAGGAAAACCACGAGCGCCTGGTGATCGCGCCAGTAGCGACAGCTGGCGCGCATACAGTTGGTGCCGTGGGCGAACGAAGGACGAAGACGACTTCCAGCCGTTATATTTAATTTCTGTCAGGGCAGCGCGGGCGGGCTATCCAGTCGATGAAAGCGGGCGAGCCGGGATCGTATCGCGCGGCGCTGGCGCTACAGCAAAGGAAAGCAAAGGAAAGAAATTGACTGAAATCTCGTGGCCGAGCTGGTGCGTCCACGTCGGGGGACCAGATGCGCTGAACTGCACAGTCCAGGCGCGCCGACCATTCGTCCAACCATTGTGTAGAGGCCAACCCACGATGAAAAGCAGGAGCGACGGCCAGCGACGCAGTAATGGACCAGATAAATATGGCCTGGCTGCGCAGCCCATAGACATCCGCCCTGCAGAAACGCGGTGGGCGGCGTTGCAGACAAGCCGTCGAAGCCCGGAGGCGCGAAGACGAAGAATGCCTCAAGCCATTATACTCGGCAGCGCATGCACGCTATCCTATCGACTCCGGGCGCATCCAAGAGTGCGGATGTATCGGTGGTTTGAATCTGCGTGCGGCGGACAGGCGAAGCAACAAAGAGCTAAGCAGAGCCAGGCCTATCTCGCGAAGCACGCGTCTGGCGCACGGCGGCCGACGCGCAGGTCGATGGATTGCGCAGAACTCCATGCGCGCACTGTGCCAGCGGGCGTCGAGGCTGTGGCACCGCAGGCAAAGGTCATGATAGTACTGGTGCATACTATCACTGTGATAGTTTTGATCTGCCTGTTTTTCTTTGTGCCACCCGATGAGAGTCTCCATTGTTCTGATGCACCGCGCAGTCACTCTCACGGGTGCTTCCTTTGTACTTCGGGCCTTCGGGGAGGTGTATCGGAAGACCACCGAGTAGACCAACGTGGCAAGAGATAGATGCAAAGGGGAGGTAGCAAGTATTCAACAAGTGTTGAGAGACATCCCACCAGCGTCTACAACAACATGTTGACAGCAATGCAACTCTTTCCCCACCGAAAACTCATGAAAAACCGATTGCTCCTTGGTTGAAATGGGAAGGTCGGCTGTTTACCAGAGTGTTCCGGTGGCTGCACTTAGCCAGTCGTCTGACGTCGGCCGTGGAATACGGGTGGCACCACGCCCGAGAGGTTTCCACCCACTATTACAGTGATAGGATGGGTCCGTACTATCATGGCTTTTGCCCGCGGTGTGGCCATACACAGAGTGTCGGAATCGGACCGGCCCGGTTCACCCCCTCCGTGAATTCACCTCCGAGTGCTAAACATCCAGTCGGCCTGTGAAAGGTAACCGATGTTCGCTGATTTCGGCCGCATAAACCTGTGCAATTCCAGGGAGCCAGAGGAGTAGAATATCAGGGCGCGACGTATTTACGCTAAGGGTAAAGAATGAGTTCAGGGGCCGTGTTGGTGTTCGACCGATGCATAGCAGATGGTGAGAACGGAAAGCGTGTTGGCAGTTGACTGGATGGGGTGTCTGAGTCTTTGGCTTTATATTCCCCACATGCATGTGTTCCTGACGCAAGGCTTAGGACAGAGATGGTGAAAGCGGGCCCGTTTGCGAGGTGTATAATTACCCCATCCGTCGAACACTATCGCCCTCCGAGTCATCATCCTCTGTCCCACCCACACCGACAGATCGCTCTCATCATCTGATATGTATGAACCTCACCTCACTGAGCGATTGTACACTAATACGGTAGAGCACTCACCACCTCGCACTTCCGAGTCGACAGTCGTTGGAATCGCCAATCTCATAGTGACGAGCAGAGCTGCCCCATTGGACGGAATAGGAATGGTGCCACTACTGTAGGTTGGAATCTTGCCAAGTGCTATGTGGCATGGGATCGGATCGGGAACGTTACAGTGGAGTGGGTCACAGTTCGACTTTGTCGATGCTCCCATTGCACTGCATTGCATTATCACTGCAATTTCAGCGCACTGTTGAGCTCGGATTCCTCGGAAATGATTTCGCAAGCAGAGCCGCCGCAAGTCCGTACCCATTCCATCGTCAACAGGATGTAATAGATAGACCTGAATCACAGCCTATAGAGCGCCATCGCAAGTTTCGACAACATAGCTGTAGGCGACATCTGACATCGGGTACAGGAGGACATCGGGCGCAGTATCGATATCATCGTGGGAGAGATGCATTCGATGTTGCCAGGGTTGTCTAGCGTGATCATCGAGCCGTATCCGGACGTTCCAGGCTCTGTGCGTGCGAGGTAGCAGATGATGAGAGTGGGGTAGAGGGAGGGAGGTATGCTCCAGCAAGATCTGGAGGTGGTGGGGTCTTTATAGGGCGGTATGGAGGCGAAGGTGTTAGATAACTGGACAATGCGAGATGCGCAGAAACGTCTGAGGAAATGCACGTCGGTTCTCGGGCCGTGAGCGATAGGAATGCCATCCATAAAGGGGCCACAGTCTCCGAAACGTACTTATCTGCATTCAATAACGCTCCCATCATCTGCTTCCATGCTCAGGGACTGACTCCGAGCTATCGTCTCAGAACATGGCGTCTGCAACACCGACGTTGGTGATCGATTCCGAGGTGGGCACTGCAGTCTTACAATGGCGACCACTGGGAACGGAGCGTGGTCTATGGAGTCGAAGCTCAGCGGTACGACAGCTCAGACAACTGCGGTTCATGTTCGAAAACCGGCTTCGTTGAGCACCGGAAGGAACGGCCGAAACGCGAGTTCAGACTCCGCTGTCTGCTCCTTTTCTTCCTCGGTGTCCGATGTTGCGTGGCGAGGAAGACGCAGTGCTTGCGCAACGGTACCCGCGCGATACTGCGTCATAATTTGGGCTCTAGGGCTTGCGGCGAGCTTCGGTACGCGCGTGAGTTGCCAAAAATGATGCTACTCTCAGAAAGTGATGAGTAGGTCCGCAGATCGCGTTCTTGTTTGCGCACGGAGTCAGCGCCATGCGTGGTCTACCGGGTACTACGGCTGCGCGTGCGTGTATCTGCTCAGAGGGACTTTCACTTTTCCATTTACTGTTTGCACTGCTACCAGACCGAGCCGGACGGACATCCGTCGCCACACTTTTTCCAAAACTGAGCGCCGGGCGACACGGCGCATGCTTGAGGGATATTGGCATGCATCTTCGGCTTATGGGTTTGCGGACATTAACGCGTGCTTTCTTGCTTACAGTTTTCCGACCGTCGCCACTCGGCGCATGCGGTAAACCTACCGCCTCCCGCCTCCCGCCTCCCGCCTTGGCGCCTCGCGCCCACTAGCTCTCGGGCACGCGGCGCGCAGAAAGCACGCTACGTTCTGTACCTCTGCGCGCTCTGACGATTGCGCTGCGCTACCGCCTGCGAAGGTTCGGCGACCGCGCAGCCTCCATCCGCGCTCGGCTAGAAGAACGGCGCGCTGTAGAACTGCCACATCAACTCGTGGGACTGGTGCTCGATTTTACCGCGTCGCGCGAGCTGCCGCGGCCTCGACGCTGTCTATCGCGCGTTGGCTGTTGGCTCATTCTCGTACGCTCACCGCGTGCCGCCTATCGACTCCTCGCTCACGCAGGCGCGCAGACGCTTCGGCTGGCGATGCGCTCACTTATGATACTCGTCGGGATCGAAAGCAGCTGCCTCCCCGCAGTTGGCGTAGCACTTCCCGATCCACGTCTCGACTCTCGGCGATACTTGCGCTCTGCGGAGGATTTTCCTCGCGCGAACGACGCGAACGACTTGGTGTCCGTGTTGAATCCGAAGCTGGGCATGGTGCGGCTATTGCGTACACTCTCCTCGGTTGCGAATGCGTTCGTGCTGCGTTTATATGGCGCTTATATCATGGACAGGCGCCTTCAACCGCGTCACGCCATGCGGGCGAACGAACTGTTCTCCTGACCGCGCAACGCATGACATATGTCGCATGAGCGTGCAATTGTGCACCTCGTCGCTACCGCGCGCGCAATGTAGAGCGTCTCATTGCACTCGTATTCAGCCGTTGACCAGGGGCGGGCTCCTCATCATGGACCCGTATGTATACGTCGCGCGCAGTAAGTGGATTCGACTACTGCGCCGCGACGCGTGACGGCGAACTCTTGAACATGATTCGCAGGAATTGAGCAGCTGTAGACCGAGCATGGTATCCCTCTCTGAGGCTCTGATGGGGTTTGCTGTTACAGAAGACCTTGTCGGTGGCCGGGAACGGCATTCAGCGAGGGCGTTGAATTGTTGCGCATGTTGGTAATTCATGGAAGCTGCACCCGCTACCTAACACGGAGCTGTGGCTGGTCCGTAGCAGATGATGAGAGCGAGGAAGCTGGAGATGGTGCGTCGTTTTGGTCGGACTGGACTTACTTATAGCCAGTGGTCGACATTCATCCCGCCCGTTGGCAGCGAGATGTTGTCTGAATCCGGACCGGGGAGACGCTACTAGGACAAGATCAAGGTCGGTAAGCGTCAACCAACCATCTGCATCGCTCTCACCATCTGCTCCAACTTACCTCATAGATTCTGCCGTCGTCGCGGCACAGACATTCTCATATTCTAGCAACCCGGAGGGAAAACGGTACATTCACGCTGGAATCTGAAATTGCAGGTGGATTCGGAGGGTTCGGAGCAACCGGCCGAAGAGCGATGCGCGCGTCCTTCTGGCCCGTCGACATTGCTTTTGGCATGCTCTAGCGGTGTGTCGAGTAGCTTCCGACGCCCGTGCTCTGTCCAGCTATTGTGTTCTGTACCGCGACGGCCCGCGGTCTATCCTATGCCGAGAACGCGCGCGTCTTGGGTCATTTGTACGGCACATCAATGCACTCTGGGACATAATCAAGTCGTTCCTTGCCATGCGGATGCCGACGTCTATGTTGCAGCGCCGTCTGGAGCTCCCACAGCGATTCCTCTGCGCGCGCGCCATCTCTGACCGTACTCTGCGTTGCTCAGCTCCTCCGGCGCGCTCTGGCCGTGGCACACGGGACGTGTACGTTTGCTGGTGCTGCGATTGCGAGAGCACCAGCGCAGGTGGCCCGTTGCAGCCGCTCGTTCGTTCTTCAAACTTGGTCTGGCCCGCTCCTGTCGACTTGCTAAGGCGAGCACCACCGCGCGCGGCTCAAAAGGACGCGCTTGGCGACTCGTGCACAGCCGCTGTCTGAGCAGCCTACAATTACGCCCAACGAGAAGCTGCGCCAGTCTTCGCTGTGCGTGGAGCACCTCCCGCTCGCGTTCGTACTCATCCGCTCGCTGTTCGCGCCGTTTTCGTCCAACCTGCCGCGAAAGACGTAGCGCGGTCTCCGATCCGGGCCACAACGTCGACTCAACTAACCGGCGTGCTTTTCTGGACCTATCGACCTGCCGTGCGTATCGTTCAGCTTGAAAGCGCCCGTCTGTGCAGATATAGGGAAGCGTTTATCAACATCTCCTCCAACTGGGGCGCGCTGCCTGCCATATTGACCCAGACTGGGCGTCGTACCTTTCAGCACCGATGATGCTCGTTCTAAAGCATTTTCGAGCGCGTGCACTTCGCCTTTGGCTCTTGCTCTTTTGCGTGAGTGCGAGCTGTGCGACTGGTGGCAAACTCCGCAGTTTTGCTCGAAGTTTTTGCTGACGATCAGCCATAGTGACTGCTACAGATTGCGGGTGCAAAATCTGGATGGACGTCCGACGTTGCGAATCCATCGACTCGAAGACCGTCCGTCCGTCCACGCCGGCTTCGGTCCGCGCGCTCCGCTCTGCCGTTCTACAGCCTGTAGAACGGCGCCCACGCGCGCAAGCTGACGCGCAATTAGCTGTCACTTGTCTTGCGCTCTACGCCCTACCGGGCGCCGATGCTCGCTGGCTGCCTCCGTTTGACCTGGCTTGTAGCGCCGTCTGCCAATGGGTCCTTCAAGTTCATGTCTGTGTCAACATTTATCTTGGCCACGGCGGAGTGCTGCGCTGCTCGTGGTTGCTACGCGCCCTCCTTCGTCTATGGTCTATGTCTGGTTCATCATGATGAGCCTCGACACGATACCCGCCGCGTGCGATCTGGCAACGTTCATCCCCAGAATTTCCCATCCGCCGTTTCGTGCAGATGCCTGCTATGCGCGCATCTCGCCCTCTCCATACTAGTCGGACGCAAATCCCCAATGCGCACGCTCTCGTCTGCGTTATAGGCCTCGCTCTCGAGCGGCAGTGCGTACAAGTCAGCTCACCGCCCCGATGCTGCGTTCTGCGAAGACGTCGTATCTTCTGGATCGCGCGGGCCTTGTGGAATGTTTCCCATCCTCGGACCTCGTCGGGAGCCTGAACGCGTGTAATCTCACTGGCAGGAGGTTTCGTGACGTGACTCACTGGATTCTTATGAGACATCGGCGCACCATTGTGCCAATGCCATGCTATGCGGACTCGTGACTGTGTGCACTTCCGCGCGAATTTTCGCACTGGCAGACCATCTCCCGCCGGCGTGCATGCAACTCGCTGCTATAGACTCGGAGAGCTCATTGTTCTTACACTAAGTTGTCCGCGCAGGGCTGCAAGTAATTGAACCTCGCAAAGCTGGGCGCCCGTTTCCGTTAAATCATTCCCTTAGAGTGAGTCGGATCGCTCTACTAGTAATGTAGAAGGTGTGTCGACCCCTGAGGAAGAATGTGATATACGACCAAACCTTGGTGCTGTTCATAGGATGGGTGGGCGGGGTCGTTCGATGCTTCTGGATGCCTTAAATCCTGCCCGTTTGTACTGTCCTGATGCGTCCATGGCAGATGATGAGAGCGGTGGTTTGAGGTCGGAGAGCAGGTGGTTCGTTGGACGGTTGGGCAGACTGGATTTATACTTGCCCCACGCCCCCCGTTCGCCTGGGATGTCGGACTACGGGCCGTCGCACAGCTTCACAGCGAGTCAATTCGTCATCTGAGGGCGTGCTCTCAGCATCTTGCCGGCAATAATTTCATGATATTGTGACACAGAATCATGCGAGCGATTTCTAGGTTGTCCGCCGGACCGCATGCCCGAAAGATGGTCTTTAAGTGGGTGAAACTGTTGAGAAAGCTAAGAAACCAAGCACTCATCAACCTTTGACCGCTCTCATCATCTGCTATGCGGTTGCCACAGAGGTGGCTTCACCAGTTCACATAGAATCGTTCCTGCTCAATGGTCGCAATCACCTACACGAGACGAATTCTGGACACTGGCCGTCTGTACAGCCTCACCAATGAGCCCAGAACACTTTCCGTTTATGTGCTGTGTCTGCCGCGTCTGGCCCGCTCGCGCGTTGCCCAATTCCTTCTGTATCCATCTCTGCTCGCGCGCCTCCGTCTATCCGGCAGATTCCGGCTTGTTGCTTCGCCTTCTTATTCGATGTCTGTGGTATCGACATCTGCGCACTCTTTGCCTACGCGCTTGACAATGACCGTTTGTCGGCACTATTTCGAGTCGCATCTTGCGCCTGCCTCGGATCGGATGCCTTCGGCGCGATGCTCGGCGTTGGCGGGCTACGCGCGACGGGTATACGAGTATCCGAAAGCGGAGCGTACGCACTGTACGCTGGCTGGCTATCAGTAGGCTACCGCGTCTCTGTCTAGTTCGGGCATTCGCAAAGCCTCGCCGCGAGGCTTTGTGGTTGCAGGGCACCGCACGACGGTTTGCCCGACGTTCGACTGTCGTGCGCTTGAGCAGATGCCCGCCGCTAGCCCATAACTTGGAATTCAAATGATACCGATTCCAGATGATACCGCTACCACATCGCGCGCGCAATAGAGCTTTTGTCAATCTTTAGCCTGTGGAGCTGCACGCACGCCGGCTCGTCACATTCCCGCGCGTGTGGCTCCGCGCGACAAAGGATCGCAGCGAATGTGACTCTTTTTTCGTACCTGTGAAACTACACGCCTCAGAGCGCAGGTGTTCTACAGGACGATAGTCTGGAGCAATGAGTCTGAGCACGCGCTAGGGTGTCATCGTGGCCGTTAAGTTCCACTGCCGCACCGAGTTCCGTTGCCTACGCCCCAAGCATGACGGCTTTAGGTACGAGCTGTGCCCGACAAAGCTTGGAATGCGGTTTTCAATATCGATCGTTGTGCGTGAGCGGGTTTGATGGTGCAGTGCAGAGACGGGCAGTTAATCTATAGCACCTGGGGTGATTCCCGCGTGTAGCGGATGCATGGCAGATGATGAGAGCGACTTGAGGATGCTGCATTGATGGGCCATTTGGATTGTTTGGCTGGTTTGTAGGCTGGATTTATACCTTGCGTCTCACATTCGGATACTGTGCTGACTCCGGGATGCTGGATGAGATCTGCCACTGGGAACGGCCAATCGCAGTTTGCACACTTCGTCGATTTGTCGCGCTTAGAAGGTCTCACAGAACAGCTGGCTGCACTCGTACAGTGAACGTCTCTCAAACTGAACGACGAAATATAATAAATGCCTCCAAACCGTGGGCAGCGAACGTGAGTAATTTCTACGTGGACTGTTACCGCTCTCATCATCTGCCGGGTCACATACGGATCGCTAAAACCGGATTCACGGTACTAGAATTGGATTTGGACAGGGGACAGTGAATCTTCAACAGTACAGTAACCGAAGGGACTAGCCGTTTAGCACGGCAGTCGTTTAAACCGCACATATATAGACAATTACTGCATAGTGCACGATTCAGCACATGAAGCAGCGTCGGTGAAGGAGCCGAAACTCCTTTCCGGCTGCAACACGGATGCGCCTCCAGCGCGAAGCAGCAGACCTTCGGACGCGAACCGCGGCTCAGACGGACAATAAGGTCATCTTACTTATTCCAGTGCAGAGAGTCCTATGCAATAAAAAAACAGGACCCTCACGGCTGCCCGCAGAAATCGTTATCTTCGACGGAGTGCTAATTGGAGTTGAAGCTTTTCGCGTTGGACGATGTTCTTTTTTAAGCTCCGCTGCCATCATTTGTTCCGGACTTGCTCTCTTGCCAGTCTCTTGCTCTGTCAGCGTACCGGCGCTCCTTGTCGTTTGCGCCATGAATGGTCTACGATGGCATAGGAAATGGTGTTTGACCACTCGCGGTACTACAAAGCGGATGGACGTTCAACATTGTCCAGACGAGACATCGCCCGAGGCCAAGGCCGGCGAGCAACATTGCGCGCTCGCACAGAATCTACCTGAGGATATCCTGGTCAACATCGTTGTTCTTTTACCTGTGCTTGACCGCCTTGTTGCCGCCTGCGTTTGCCAACGTTGGCGTTTTATTATCACGCAGTGCGCCGTTCTATGGATGGACCTGGACCTACGCTCAGACGGCACCAAAGCGCTGTCCATTCTTCCAGAACTGCTCTTACGATCTGGGTCTGCTCCTCTAGCCCTGTCCGTCGTATTTACGGAATCAAGTGCATATCCTATCGCCAAAATAGCTTCTGCCCTTGCGCCGCATCTGCATCGTGTCCGGTCGCTGTCCGTGGTTTGTCCTTTCAGAGATCTGTATACCCCGCTTTTTGCGCTTTTATGCGGGTGGGCACCGCTGTTGCGTGTTCTGGACGTGTCGCATGGGCGTAAGTCTGCGGCCGCGTTTGAATACGAGGCGGACATGCCCGTCGGCTTCTTGAGCGCAGCACCCATCGAATTCTATTACCACACAACCCAGATGAGACTTCGCAAATTACATACATATGTACATTCAAGACATCAATTCATCGCCCAACCTCGATCACGGACACCATATGGTGCAACGCAGCCAGACCGTCAGCATCTGCACCGAGAAGGACCTGAGGCTGGAGGGCGAGCACAGGCCGGGCAGTGTTGGTGTGCTGGATGTGCTTCGAGATGAACTTCGCCAGCGCGTGTGAGTTGAGCACATCGAGGCCAGCGATTCGGATAACGCGCAGCTTGGGCGCGGTAAGCAGGCCACAGCGGCGAACGACATCGACGTCCAGCGCTCCTGAAATCGTGAGCACCTGCACGCACGGGACGGTCAAGTTCGGGATGGGACTGGTGCCAGATGCGAGGCTGATCGTCAGCTCGACGATATTATGCATTAATGGAGCCAGGGCCAGGAGATCTTGCGCGCGTTGCTGAAAGATATGGCAGATGGAGTTTTTCGAAGCCGAGACGAGTGTCACGGTTGAGCTACCACCGTCGTCCAGCTCGAGCGTGCGCACCGTCCACTCTAGATCCGTCACCGCGCTCTCAGCGACCTTGGGAGGGAAATGCTCCAGGTGGAGGATAGGAAGGCGCGTATACCCGCCGTTGACGAGGTCGGCCCACGAGATCGTGTCTGTATCTTCGCGCGAGACGAGGCGCACGGAGCGAAGCAGGTGCCCGTCCGGAATGCGTCCCACGGCATCGGCGTCGCAGCAATTGAGCACCTCGAGCGCCGTCATACTCGGAAAGACCGCACACGCGCGGCGGAGCGTGCAGCGGTTGTACACGCCGATGTTCAGGCGCACCGACGTGACGACGGAGAGCGCGGGGCACGGCCCTGCGGGGAGGAAATGCGAGCCACAGTTGACCTCGCGCAGCTGGCCCGGCACGTTGCCGAGGAGCTTGCCCGGAATGCGGATAGCCGTCAAGGTCACGGTGTTCGGCGCGTGGAATTGCTGCTGGTACTGCGGGAAGCTGTCGAAAATGGACCCGCACGGCGCGGTAGACCCGGTGGAGACGTCGAGCGAGCGGAGAATCGGCGCTGGAGCAGGGAGGAAATGCGAGAAAATGTGCATGTAGTCCTCGCGCGCGCTGCAGAGGAGCGCGAGATGCTGCACGCGGTACAGCACCGGCTTCAGTACCTCGCAAAGGCGGTGCATCTCGAAACTGTGCGTGAAGACACAGGATATACTAAGCGGGAGCTGGCCGGAGCGAGGCAGGACTGCAGGTAGGATACCAGACGCGCAGTCCGGCATGCGCGTGAGGTCCAAATTCGTCCATAACCGCGGCAGAGGGAGTATATGAGCGCGCCACAGCTTGCAGACGAGCATGAGCCGGGGAAAGTCCGTAATTCCGATGTTTATGAAGACCTCTGGTAAGAGTTCTGGAGGAAGGCGGTGGATACCTTGCTCCTCAGAGTCCGCGTGGATACTGCGTATGGTTCAACTATTCAGCAAACTATCGTCCGGAAACCAGCGCATGAGCGTACGCGGGAGAAGAGGTTGTGTCTACCATAGCACAAATTTGTAGTTACGGTCGACAGACGGGGTGGGAAGAAGACAGGCGGTGTCGCGGAGATGGATGGCGAGCAACTTTAACGCGACCGCCTCCCAACCATAATCATAATCGACAGCACTTGGCGTCATCGCGTGCGCTGACCGGCCCTTGGCCATAAATCAGCTACCATCGCTTACGCTCAACAGTCCGTGGTGTGGCGGAAGGCGTGAGTTCACAGCGTGATCGATAGAGTGGAAAGCAAGTTCGGAGCAAGAGCTGCCAGCGGAGCTTGAAAAATAACAATACCCCGTTCCCCAAAACGGATAATTGCGGCACTTTCTGTGTACCTTATGCCCAGGCAGCTTTGGTAAACGCTAAAAGGTTGAATCCTGTCGATATTGAACAAATTGCCGCAGAATCGCAGAAACCGCCCGTCAGTGATAGTGACGGCACGACGTGTTCAGATGCAATAGCTATCTCAGAGTGACAAAAAGTCATTCCATAGCAAGTGATCTTCATACTCATTTCAGCGCGCCGGGCTCTTCTGCGAATTCTGGATTAATCGGGATGCTTGTCGCCACTGCTCGCGGGGTCCTGAGCCGCGCCCTAGTACCACGCGACGCTTCTGCCGACGCCCGCACTTCCAATGCATCCATGTATTCTCGCATGGTATGATGTGCCGGATGCATGCAGGCAATCCACAGTGCGACCCTAGAGAATCCGAGCGATCTGTAAGTAGTGTGCGCGTTAAATCCATTCATTAAAGACATCCGGTACTCATGTGCGCGAAGCCTAGGTAGCCTTTCAGGGTCGCAACGCAGGTGAGATATCAGACAAATGGCGTGCTGTACTCGCGCCGTGGTATTATCCGATGCGCGTCTGGTGCTTATGCGGGATTCTTGAAGGTCGCGCTCTGAATCAGGGCCGAGTCACGCGAAGTCATTCAGTAGCAATCCATTCAAAGGCGGGATACACGCGAGAAACGTCAGAATCTCCGAGTCTGCAAGATCGCAGTGCATGATCAGAAATCAGGATGTCGGTGGTGGCAGAAGACCGTGTGATCCTCTCGCGCTGCACTTGTGCTCTGGTATCATCTGCACGCCAGGTGCTAGTGCGGACTTCTTGAGGGTCGCGCCAGTAAGGGTCGAGGGTCGCGCAACGTGATTCAGTAGCTTAACGGAGCGCGCGGAGTCACCGACCGAGACGAAGAAGATGCCGATGTTAGTGAAAGATCAGTCGGAAGTTTCGCAGAACACGGCCTCATGGTCCAGCAAAGGTAGACAGTTGGGTTCAAGGCCTGCGCAGCTGCTCGGTGCTCAGGCGAGAACGAGCGGTTCGGGCTCGGAGTCACCGCGATGAAGAAGCGCGAGCGCCATGCACAGGTCGCGAGTAGCAACGCGCTTGACAGTCTAAGAACACGATTCAAATGCTGCCAGATTTCGAAGGTATGCTCTATGATCACCGTTCCAGCGTGTTGAGATGAATCTCGAAGAAGCCTGGTTCGAGGCTTACGCGGCCTCAGACGCGAGGTGTGCAGCCAATATGGGTCCTAGAAATAACGCGGGGTTTAGCTTGGCCAGAGATAAATAGGGTTCAACTGAACGTCGCAGGAGCCGAGCGTGGGAGCTGGGCGCAACAAGCCATCGCGAAGCAACGCGCCAATAACAGGAAGGCGCGAGCGATGATAGCGAATTTGGGTAACTTTGCGACACAGTATCGACAATTTAAAGATGTAGACTGTGCGCTCGATGGCTGCGCAACCCGATGGCGCAGAGCAGGACGGTCGGAGGCCAACAAGCAAAACGGTTGCTTCCGAGCTTTGATTCCGCCTCTTGTCCGCAGCCAACGTTCGAAAATGGGCTCCGAGTGTTCTGCAAGCCAGCGGCTACCCTAAATCCGTGCTTAGAGCTGAATTGTACGCTTTTATACTGCCCGCGCACTTTATAGCCTGACCAAGTGTTGCGTAAGCAATTTTTTCGGCCGACAGACTTGCTCAGTTATTGTTGACCAACAGGCTTGCAGCCCACCACCCGCCGCCACCAGTGGGCGCGAGCGGTATCGTTCGGGTACGAGCCATGTACTCAATTGCTCGTTGCTTGGGTAACACGAAGTTCGGCCGGGACTAATAGACGGCGTGGCTCGTCCGCAGCGATTGGCATCTGGCACGACACCCGTCAACGTTCAGCTCTTCGTTCCCTGAGCACTATATCGCGATCCAGGACTTGGCTCTCTGCGCGGTACGCTGTCATTTTCTATGGCTACAATTCGTCTGACTGTGAGCCGTGGTTAATTAGATCGAGAGAACCCTCTGGTGTCTGCACGCGCGCACCACATTGACACCTACGGCTGCAGATACTACAACCAGACGTCATCATGCTGCCACACTGGCAGCGATCCCGGCGCACGAGACAGTGCGAACACAACAGCATGGCGGTTGATCGCCGCCAATGTTACTGTTACGCACGGGCGTCCGGAACGGGCAGTGAGTCTCATCAAGTATTATGAATCTCAGGATAGTGTATTCACTCGACATTCCCAATTTGAATCTCAGCGCGCACAGACAGCGCCCAGGAACGCGGGCCCAGCGCCACCCACCCCGCGCGCGTGCACGGCGTGCTTCTCCGGGCCCGGACAAGCATCTGACGGCAAAGACCCATCCGGCGACCTCTCATTGTCAAGCGCTGGGCCCCAGAAGTTCCCAGTTCTTCTCGAGAAGCCAGCCCTCTGCCGCGATTCACCGTTTCCGCTTCCCCCCGCTTCCGCCGTGTGGTCAACTTTATCCCCCCCTTTCCCTCTTCCCCTCACACCATCTTTCCCTTCCCCTATCCCGTCCCTACTCCGTAATGGACCCCTCCGCCCGCGCTGCGCTGCTGCACGCGGCGACGCTCGCGCTGCGCTGCTGCACGCGGCGACGCTCGCGCACACGACGAGATATTGCACCGGTGCGCGCGCGCTCCACCGACTGCGTTCGGAAATTACGTGCTGACGCGGGAGCTGTTGACTTGCAGTGGCCGGGCTGACGGTCGTGCTGCTCGACGAGGCCGAGTCGTTCGCGGACGAGGTCGCGCTCATCTGGCGCGGGCGCCGCGGCCTCGAGCGCCTGCTCTTCCTCATCCACCGCCACCTCACCATCGTCGGCATGATCTTCGCCGCACACAGTACGCATCCACCGCGCATCCCCCTGCCATTCCCTCTCGCGCTGATTCACGTCTGCAGTGTCATCGGGCTTCGCGACGGACATGTCAGACACGGTGAGCCCTTGCGCTAGCTGCCGTTCGGCGCTTGTTGTGTTTGCCCCTGGACCGTGCTGACTGACAATCCCGCTCCCCGTAACGATAGGCGTGAGTCCCGTCTGAAATTCGTCATCGTACAGCCAGATCATCGCCTCACCTCGCCTGCTCCAGGTGCCGCGCGCTTCTCGGCGCGACGGCGCTCATCTCCTTCGTCAGCGTCGGGCTCGCAGACGGTGCGCTCCCATCTCCCCTATTTGATTCTTGTGTGCTGCGGCGCGGCTGATTCGCCACTCGAAGGGCTGGTGACGATGGAGGTGTGGCAGCTGTGGGACTGCAGCCGGCGCGCGATGCTCTGGCTGCTCGTCGGCTTCCTCGTCACGAACGGCGCGACGCTGCTGTTCATGCTTCTTAGCGTGCGCACGACATTCGGTGCGTCTCCGCCGAAACACACCCGCATTGCCGTGCGCGGTGCTGACGAACGGCCTGATTAGCACATTTCGGCTTCGACAAGCATTTCAACGTCTGCGCGCTCTCGGTCTCGCCGCGCATATTGGCGGGCATGTGGGCGTCTGGCGTGCGTCGCGTCCGAGCCGTGCTCCTGTTTTCCCCTGAGCTAACTGCGACTGGCGTAGTTGGTGTTCGACCTGGCGGTGTTCGCGAGTACGCTCTGGAACGTGCTCGACAAGCCGCGCAAGGACACTGCGAAGCTCACGAGCCTGCTCATGCGCGACGGCGCAGCGTACTTTGCTGCTGTTGTTGCGCTGCGGCTGACGAATCTTGCCACGACGCTTACGAGCGGGCCGAATGGGTTTTTTACGTCTATGTTGTGCGTATCTGGTTCTACCTGCGATTTCCCGTTCTCGACACACGTCCGTTCCCTGCTCCGCCGCTCCATGTCCTTGATACTCGCCCGGTAACCGCGTCTAAGCATTCGGCTGACTTTGTAAACCGCGCGCGCAGCCTGACCTGGGGCCTACTCAACACACTCGTTCACCGGCTGGTGCTCAACCAGAGTCGCGAGCGTAATCGCTTGCGGCACAGCGTGCACCTCGGCGCGCTGCCCGTCATCACGTCCACGCAGGAGGTCTTCGAGATGGACGGCAAGCTCGGGTCGCCGTAGCGCCTGCGAGACGCATTCCCTCGTGCGTATCGCTGAGAGCGATGCCGCCGCCGCATACACCGTTTACCTACATGCGCATCGCTGAGAGCGATTGTCGCCGTCCACACACTACACGCTACACACCGCTGTTGTTGTTGTTCCCTTTCCACTGTATCCATCGTAGGGCTTTGTCTGTCCGGTCGGATGTAATCATGGTCTTTCGTTTTTTTCTTTCTCGCGCGTCGGGTTGATTGCCAAGGGTAAAAGGTAGCGCGTGTACTGCTTGCAATGTTGAATGAATCTCAAGGATGCACGGAGACGCGGAGCCGATTGCATGTGGGCGGAGCGGCGCCGTACAATGGAGGAGCTGCTGTGCATTCATTGCGGTGCGAAGTGGAGTTGTACTGGCTCCAGGTTACAGGATACAGAGATACAGAAGCATGCATGTGCACCCGATGTATGCATGCAGTAGAACCACGTCTGGCGCACCTTGCACGACCCTGAGCGGCTCGACCCTTGAGAAGGCCGCATTAGCACATTGCTGCCAGAAGCGCATGTGCTTCACGCATGGGCACGATGCTGCTGAAAAGGCACTAAAACTCTTGCACACTCCTGTTCCATCACTTTTACTAGAATAAAAGGTGACTTTCTTGTTGTAATTTGTTGCAATGCTGCAACATGGTTCAGCAAAAGCAAAATCCGACCTATAAACCTGATATTCCCCCGCCGGGAGTCGAACCCGGGTCGCGTGTGTGAGAGACACGTATCTTAGCCGTTAGACTACGAAGGATGACATCACTGATTTATTGGGCACAAATACATCGCGCGGCCGTTCGAAATGTCTTGTACAAAATACTATAACAGTTGTGGGTGATTTGCCTAAAAGGTTGCCACTAATGATGATGCGACTGGCGGTATGAAGCGAATAGGGTGGATGGGCGGGTCTTTCCGCCTCACGTATCTCATGCGGAATCCGTTAGAGAACTTGTCGACGACTCATAGAGACCCGAAACATGGCGCAATTGCGCAGGGCGCAATCTGGCAGATGCCGACGAGATTCGTCCGTGGGAAAATCTCGCAAGACTCCCTGGTGTTCAAGTACGATGCGCATCATCTTTGGGATGCGAACTGTAGGCGCTGGCTCAGACGCTTAATCAGCCGCGGACCGCTTACATTGCCACTGTGCATGGGGATACCTACATATTGCCGCAAAGACGACGAGTTTCCAAAGGGGGTGCCGGATGCTGCAGAAGCACGCGTCGATGATTGGCAATGCAAGTTGCAAGTTGTACATCCACGCTCGGACGTGGTACGGGCATGCAGACCATCCAGTCGCATCCCCACAGACGAAGGGCGAGAGCCTCGATATATCTCCCGCTGCACCATAGGAGGCGGGCCAGGCGCCTGAACGTACACGCGCGCAACGGCATCGCGGCGACGGTCTACGAGCGCGGCGCGCGCGCGCGGAGGGCGCAGGGTTCATCCCTCACGGGTCACCGAGTCGCGCACGCACTTTGTTCGAGGCCAGAGATCTAGATCAATAGACGCGGTCCTCATCGACGGCGCGCATCAAGAGTGGGGCTACGCGTTCGCCTCTTCTCTGCGCATCGAGTAGGAAGTGGACCTTTGACAGCGACGGCCGATCTCCTTGTGGGTGCAAGGCCGCCGGATCGCCGAGACGTCCTTCGGCGCAGCTGCGCAGGTTAACGGCAGGGCGTATCTACGTCTGCGGGTTCGTCCGCGCGCCCGAGGCCTTCGCGCTGCACGATGCTGTCCTAGCGAAGCACGCCAGCTGCTGGTCGCCGTCGCGGGCTGTACGAGCTCGCCGCATGAACCTCATGACCAAATACGCCCGTCGCCGCGTTTGAACGGGGGCGCAACATCTCCAAGGCGTGCAACCTGCGGCCGAGCATGAAGAGCGCATGTGGGGCAGGCCGCGCAGGAGTTGAATGATAGTATGGTCGCGGTTATTGGCAGCGGTGGTTGGACCGGCTGCGGGCAGAATAGAATATGATTGTAGTGTGCATTTGAGGTCGGTAACCGTAATATGATGATTGCTAGCCCCGAGCCCGTGTGGCCGTCATCTAGATTCGAGACTGTAGCTGGCTCTCAGATTTCAGGGAGATTCAGTTGCGAGTCGGAGGAACATCGTGGCATGCAGTTGAGCGAACGTTCGATCGTGCAAGGAGTCCAAACCGAAAGAGGACCCCGGCGTAGCACCCAGCCGAGAGCGCGAAGTACACACTGCGCTGTTTCGGGAGTAAGGTAGTAAAGGACAGGTAGAGCAGCATCCACGTGGCCACGGGCCCTGGTGCACGCGCAGACTCGGAATATAGTTGCCAGCGACACTTGCCCAGGTTCTGAAGTTGCCGAGTTAGAAGCACTGAGCATACTGAGCAGCAAGATTTTCCAGATAGAGATGCTGTCGGTCAGCGCGCAACGTGCAGACCTGGGTCGAGCTGCCATGGGGTCTGTGACTTGAGGTTTGAACGAGTCCGAGCAGCCAGCAAGCGCAAATGAGTATAAGTAGGCAACCAAAGATGGATTTCGTATTCAGACACGGCGCGTCCTTGCCATGAAGCGTCGCGCGCGATTCTTTGCGGATGGTAAGTTAGCGGAGAAAGAGCAACGTCGGAGATCGGAGCCGATGTCCGACCGCCTGACCGATTCTTGCTTTCGCCGTCGTCCATTTGCGCTTTCAGCCAGTCTTTGCGCACGCCGGGTACCATTTCTCCTGTTAAATCCGCGCTTGTAGGCGCGATTACGCCTGCCGACCTTTGTTTTGCTTCGGACTTCAGCAGTGGCAGCAAACGCTGGACGACCGTTGGCTCTGGTTCTTGGACAATTCTCGCCGCATGGTCCGCGCACGCAGAGTCAAACCGGCGAACTACTTAGATTGGCGCTACATCCTGGTTCTGCCCTGGCTGGTCTTGGCAGTGCTATCAGCTCTTCGGACTTCGCGCTCGGATATTAGCTGTCTTCTCGCCTGACAAAGCCCGGCGGAAAGCTTGTCCTCAACTCGGTGCGCTACAAACCTTAATCTTGGTATTGAATCGTACTAAGTGCTTCTCATCCGTATTTGTGGATCTACTTCTAGCGCGCGCCAGGCGCTCCAAATCCGACCCAGACCGTCAGCGCTGTCAGTCGAACGCGACACCCAGCTTGACAGTACTTAACTTTTGGCGGATCCACATCTCCCACGTGCTCAGCGTCTTCGCGCGGATGTTCATCCGTCAGAAGAAGCGCGTACTGTTGGCCCGCGCCTGTGTGGGTCCCTCCAACGATACACGATAAGCGATAAGGGCGCTTCGTTCGTCTCCGCTCGTCTTTTGCCATGAGCGAGCACGCACCTGCAACGGAGGACGAGAAGACGTCGTACGACGGCCACGAGAAGGCCGATCTCGAGCATGCGGACGTCGCGGCCGTTGACACTGACACGGCCGACTCGGTGTCCGTCATCCAGAAGGCGGAGGACGTCGCCGTACAGGTGCGTCGCGCCGTCCTTCCGCGCTGTTGTGCTTATGGAGGTGTATACGTAGGTCATCTCGTCTGAAGACGACCCGACGCTGCCCGTGTTCACGTTCCGCGCTGTCGTGTTGGGCGTCGGGCTTAGCGCGTTCGGCTCCGTACGTGCCACCGTCACCACACTGCGCACGAGCGCGCGCATCTGACGCTCAGATGCAGGTTTTGGCCACGATATACACGTTTAAGCCACAGGTGCGTCGCTGAGCCGTTTCGCAGCCGGCGCTCATGCTGCGTGCGTCGTAGAACGCGACGGTCTCGCAGCTGTTCTGCTTGATCATAGCATACGTGCTCGGGACCGCCATGCACAGTACGCACCCGCGCATGCGTCAATCGCCCACGCTGCTGACCGCTGCTCCGTGTAGGCGTGATGCCGACCCACGGCGCGTGGAGTTACTTGAACCCCGGGCCGTTCAACATCAAGGGTGCGCTCTGCAGTTCTCATATTCCGCGCTCGTAACCATATTCTTCGCAGAGCACACCGTCATCGTCATCATGTCGTCCACCGCGGCGACCATGGCCGTCGCGACGGAGATCATCGCCGCGCTCGGTCTGTCTGCCCCGCGCCCGCGCCGGTGACCTCGTGCGCTGACTGAATCGCGCATTAGATCTGTTCTACGATATTAGGCTGAACGCCGCAGCGGCCATCTTCCAGACGTTCGCGACGCAGATGATTGGGTATGGTATCGCGGGATTGTGTGAGTGTCTTCGAGTTTCCCGTTTGTCACGGCGATGACTGTGTCATAGTGCGGACGTTGCTCGTCTATCCGACATAGTGCGTATCCTTGTTCATTGGGGGGTGCGGGGCTTAGAGGACTGCGCGCGCGCAGTGCGTTCTACCCGAATTATATTCCCGTCGTGTCGCTCCTGCAGTCGCTGCATTTTGGCGGGTTGCTCAACCATAAGAAACGGTGCGTCCCGAGCTTCTAGCCGCCGCACATATCCTCATGCACATCGAAGGCGCTACTTCTGGATAGTGGTACGCCATCCGCTCCCCCCGCCCTGCATTACGAAGAGCACGCCTGACGCCGCTTTCTCGCGCAGTTCGCAGCGATCTTCCTCTGGGAATGGATTCCGCAATACCCCTTCCCGCTCCTCACAGCCATCTCCATCATCTGTCTCGCGGACAACGGCCGGCACGCCTTCGTGCGCAACCTGTTCGGCGGAGGGTCGAGCAACGAGGGCATCGGGCTGCTTTCGTTCTCCACGAGCTGGACGCTGATTACGCAGGGCAGTCCGTTGGTGTGGCCGTTGCAGACGCGTGCGTGCTTTCAGAGTCGAGTTAGTTTATCCGAACCCGAAGCTGAGCGCCGGTGCAGAGGTTAACTCGTTCCGTACGCCCTTCCCGCTTTTGCCGCAAAGAGGTGCTAACGCATACACGGATTTGACAGTGGGCATGGCGCTCGGCTACATCGTCCTCACCTCCGTCTACTACGCCAACATCTTCTCCGCGCGCGACCTGCCCTTCATGTCGACCTCCCTCTTCTCCCGCACGGGCGAGACGTACAACCAGACGGCCATTTTGACGCCCGACCAGCACCTCAATATGACCGCCCTGGCGGAGGTGGGGCTGCCGAGGTACACCGCGACGTATGTCGTGTCGCAGCTCGCGTATAATCTGAGTCTCGGCGCGAGCGTTGTGCACATATTTTTGTGGAATTGGAAAGACCTCAGACGAGGTGCGTTTTTCTTTAACTTGGGGATTGGAGGAAGGGAGATGGGGTAGGAGTGCTCATTGAGGGAATTGGGTAGCGTTTGCGGGGTTCAACTTTATGCGGAGCGCGCATGATATTGACGATCCGCATTACAAGGGTGCGTATCCTACCTTCGTATTCGTGCCTTGCTAACGCTTATGTCTGTCGGATAGAGATGAAGAAGTACAAGGAAGTGCCGCAGGTCCGCCTGCCAGTTCCCACCGTCCGACCAGCGTTGAGTCTGACTCCTCGTACGCGAAGTGGTGGTACCTCGCGCTCTTCCTCGTCTCGCTCGGCATTGGGATCGGGTGCAGCGTCCGTTCATTCCCTCATGCAACAGTACCTCGAGCCGCGCTGATTGCGCGCGCTCGCAGTATTCGGCTAAGACGGTGCTGATGCCCGCATGGAGCATCATCCTGTTCACCATCATCAGCAGCTTTCTGGCCGTCTTCCTCGGTTTCAGTACGTCGATTTGCCCTGATAACATCTCGGATGCGTGCTGAGTGCGATGCTAGTCACGGCGACGACGGGGTTCAACATCTCCATCAAGTATGGCATCCAGATCCTCGCGGCGTTCATCCATCCCGGCGAAGCGATGTACGCCGCTTCAATATCTGTTTTACATAGCGCTTAACTGACGCGCTGTGCAGTACGGTTATGTACGCCAGTGCGTGCTTTGAACTACGATGCGATTTCGCGTTAGGGGCGGCTAATCCGAGCGCCGAGCAGATCTGTACGGCAGTACGTCCCACTCTCCGCTCCCGCTCCCGGGCGTCCCGCGTCTGATATGCTGCAGATAGCAACTGCTTCCAGACGCTCTACATGCTGCAAGGTAGTCTCATCCCCGCTCGCGCGTCGCGCCGCGCGTCTCATCCCCGGCGCTCGCAGACTTGAAGCTCGGGCAGTACACGAAGGTCCCGCCGCGCTGGACGTTCGCTGCGCAGATGGCGGGGTCGATCATTGGATCTGTCTTCAATTACACCGTGAGTGAAGGTGTTCTTACAATGGTGAGGCTGCGCGCTGATTGACACTGCCTCGATAATAGATGATGCGCACGATCGTGTCCAATAACCGGCTCGTGTTGCGAGACCCCGTCGGCACGCGCGTCGTACGTCTTCTCCTTTCACGCATCCAACTCACCACGCTAACTCCAATGCAAAATCAAGTGGTCAGGCTGGATAATCCAGCAATACAACTCCGCCTCCGTCGCAATGGGCGCTTTAGGCAAAGAGCTCTTCACGTTCGGCAAGCCGTACTGGCTCGTGCCGTTCGCGATGTTCATGGGGCTCTGGATGCCGCTGCCCTTCTGGCTCGCGCACCGCGTGCTGCAGCGCAAAGGGTGGGGCGACAGCTTTGTGGCGCGCGCGGCGGCGTACGTCAATACGCCCATTGTGCTGCTGTATATTGGGTGGCTGCCGTATTCTGTCAATGGGCAGTGGTGGTGCGTCCGAGTCTGCAAGAGCTGGGGAAAGTGCGCTGATGGCTGGTGTTTTTAGGTCGTGTGTGGTCATTGGCTTTGCATCGCAGTGGTGGGCGCGGAAGTACCGGCCTGGCTGGTTCAAGAAGGTGCGTCATTTGTTCTCCTGCTGGCGGCTTGCTGACGCGCCTTCTACTAGTATAACTACTTGACCAGCGCTGCGCTCGACGGTGGGAGCCAGGTCATCCTTTTCATCCTCGTACGTTTCTTTCCAGTCAGGCAACGTTGCGCGTACTGACAAACGGCTTCCAGAGCTTTGCCGTCTTCGGAGCGAGCGGCAACGCCGTCGCTTTCCCCAACTGGTGGGGAAACCCAGCCGGGTTATCTGTGGACAGATGTATGGCCACTTGAAAACGTATTGTCGCACAGCTACGAATAGATATCAGGTTATGAGACATGGCATCGCGTCGTGAGAGAGTGGGCTTTCTACCGTACATTTGATACATCATAATCAGGCCAAGTCCGTGAGCTTAGAGGATAGTAGATACTAGAAGCGCAACCTCGGATTGCCTCTGCGATAATCGCGGTAACGGGGAACCACTGCATCCGCAGAGTCCAACTCCCGAACGGCGCCAAACGTCTCGTGAAGCAATAGAAACGCAGGATCATCAAGCAACACGCCAGCTAGGACGAGCATGGCGCGCTTCTTGCGTGGCTGCACTGTCCCCTGACCCAGCGTGAGGCCGAGGGCGGTGAGCTTCAAGTTCCTGCTGGACATGCGCCCCTTGCCGTTGCCCGGCCGGACGAACACGGTGACCGTCTTGAGCGCCGGCACGGCAAATGCGTAGCTCATATTGGGCATGTATTCCTGCACGGGGCCGATGTAGCGGCAGGTCGGCAGGTAGGCCGTAGCCGCGACGTCGGGCGCGCGGAGGGTGCAGTTGACGAAAAGCTCGCGCAGTGAGACCAGCGCGTGCGGCGTGCAGACGAGCGGGGGGAGGAGCTCATCGATTGTGAGATCGATTGTGAGCGAGACGAGCTGCGTCTGCAGCAGCGGGAGGCGCATGAGCGGCGCCAGCTCCTGAGTGGGCTCCGACTCGGCGCTGTAGATCGTATAGCTCCAGTCGGTCCACCCGCAGCTGTCGGTGGTGCTGATAGCGGCGAAGAGGTCGTGCCACCGGCTTTCGCCGCGGATATGGGCGCTGAACTCGCGCGTGCCCGGCGGCCAGAGAATTGCGTGGTGCTCGATGTCGCTGCAGATGTAGTCCGCCGTCGACACTGTGACCAGGCGCGCGGCGCCGGGCCGCACATGCACATGCGCGAGCTCCGCGCTGCCAGAGACCAGGAACCGCTGCAGAGTGAGCCCGGAAAGGTCGACGGGAAGCCTGCAGGGAACGTGGCGGGCGCTGCAGATGTGGGCGCGAGCGCGCGCACGGCTGGGAACGGAACGGCGATATCAAGATGTCCCGGCGGCCCAGGCGGGAGGCGGCGGCTCATCACGAGCCGGTGCACGCGCGCAAACGCCGGGACGGCGCGCTAGCGAGCGCGGCGGCGGCGCCCTTGAGCGTCACGTCGACCAGGCGCGGGGCCATGCCGCGGAATATGGTGGGTGGAATAGGCATGTCGACGAGTGTGTCGCACAGTCGCAGTTTTGAAAGAAATCGAACGCGCGCAACCGCGGCGCGGTGCTCGCAACCGCGGCGTACAATGCTGCGCACAAGGCACTCTAGTAGAGCCATTTGTAAGGGCTGCAGGAGTCAGAATGCGCTAATCAGACGAGGCAATCCATTTCTTGTCAATAAAACGTCCACACCTGCTCGTTTTCTAACACTCAGACTCAGACTCTTCGAATCAAACCGGTCCGTGTTAATGAACGGTGTTTCGGAAATACATGAAATGGGGGGATATAAAACCGGTCCGCTCTTCGTCATCTTCATGATCACGCGTGCTCGGAAAGCTCCACGACGAACGCCAGCGCGGCCTGGGAAAGGTAGGAACAAGCAGTCAGCATGCAGTTCAAGAGTGGACAAGCGACGCCCCAGCGCAAACACTGGCAGAAATGCGGCAGCGACTGAGACGGAATCGTTGCCGCACGCGGGACGCCGCCCCGCCGGCGAAAAGAGCGAAAGCAGAACTCACCTTGACGAACGCAGCCGCCTTGGTGAAGTCGAGCTTGTCGGGGGTATCGTTCGCGGTGTGGTAGTACGGGTTGAGCCCGCTGCAGCGCACCACTATCATCAGCGCGAAGAGAAGAGAGAGAGAGGGAGCAACGAGACGCACGAGTCGTTCGGGCCGGCTTCGGCGAGCGTCAGTGCGTTGTAGCCCTGGTCGTACCACGAATCTGCGAGCGCGTCAGTCAGGAAGTGGATAAGG
The DNA here is from genome assembly GCA_002092955.1 of Auricularia auricula-judae. NCBI lineage: Eukaryota > Fungi > Basidiomycota > Agaricomycetes > Auriculariales > Auriculariaceae > Auricularia > Auricularia auricula-judae. The sequence continues at coordinate 100,055 of NCVV01000108.1, forward strand.
AAAGTGGGGGGAGGGGGAGCGCACCATGGTCGGAGCACCCGTAGCCGCAGTGCGTGGAGCGGAAGGTGGCCTCGGGCACGTAGAGCGGGACGAGCGCCTTGATGAACGTCTGCAGGTCCGGCGCGGTGTCGTCTGTCATCGCGATCACGGGCTTGCTGCCCTTCTGGTACGCTGTGAAACGCCCGTCAGCTCACGCAAGAAAACACTTGCAGAACTCGGAGCACGCACCGACCATCTCGAACTCGACCATGCCGCGAACGACCTTGCCCGCCGCCTTGTACTGTGACGCGGTCTTTGTGCTGCCGAGCAGACCGCCCTCCTCGCCCTGTTTCGCCCCAGGAACGATATCAGATGGCGTAGGCGAGGTGAACCAGACGACTGCTTACGGCGTACGCGTGGAATTCGATGCGACGCTGGCCGCGGAAGCCGGCTGCGCTGAGGATCTGCAACGCCTGGAAGGCGACAGCCACGCCAGACGCATCTGGCAGGGGGTGAGCAAGATGGACGGTGAAAAGGGCGCGTTCAGACGCACCATCGTCCGCGCCGGGCGCACGGCCGTTGACGCTGCTGTTGCGCTGGTTGATCGAGTCGAAGTGGCCGCCAATGATGACGATCTCATCGTTCGTGCTGTTCTCGGCGCGCGGTATAGCCGCGATGACTACACGAGCACAAATTAAAAGGGGCATCCAGCAGCACGCGAACGGACGGAACGCACCATTGGGCTGGTCGAACGAGTTCTCGATGAGCACGACGTTCTCCGCGCCCGCGACGGCAGAGAACTGCTGCTGCAGCCACAGCGCCGGCGCGCGAGCGTTGGTCGAGCGGTAGTAGCGCGTGGTGAAGTTGCTCAAGTTGCCGACCGTCCAGCTCAGGCCGTCCGCGCTGACCTGCGCGAACAGGTCCGCGAGCTCGGGGTACTTGGTCGCGTTCGGCGTGGGGTACGTCACCGCCGCGGCCGCAGCGGCGAACTTCGCGGACGCGGACACGCGCGCGTTGTCGGTAATGTCGATGAAGCCCGGCGTGAACTGGTTCGGGCGCGCGGCGAGCGCGGCGAGGAAGGCGCCGTCGACGCCCGCGAGCGCCGGGTGCGCCGTGTCCAGTGCGGGCGAGTGCCGGAGCAGCTCGAGCGCCGCGGCGCTCACGCGCGCGGTATCCGCTGGGCCGGGGCCGTAGCGCACGAGGCGCTCCTGCTGGGCCGCTGCCAGGCCGGGCAGCGCGAGGAGCAGCGGCGCGAGGACGAGCATGGCGGGTCGGCGGTGGGGGAAGGAAGAGGAAGAAGAAGGATGGCGTGCGCGTGGCCGTCGTCGTCTTTTTACATTGCGACGCGGCGGCGGTGCATGGACAGAAGCAAGAACCCGCCGGACCATCCCGTGTTGCATGCGCGCGGAACGCCTGATTTGGAAATGATGGCTTGGCGCGCTTGCGGGATTGGGATCGCATAGGAGCGCCGGCATGTGCAGCTCGTACGAGCAATACGGATAACTCGGAGGAACTGCCGCGCGCTCGTTGCAGAGGGGCTCGGAACGGATGAAATTGGCAAGCGCGACTGTGCGCGAGAGTTGGACGAAGTCGGCCGAGACCAAGTTGCGCGCACCGAGGAAAGACGACAGATTATTGCACGGGCGCGGCGCCCCCAACTGCTACGCAGAGAATATTAGTGTTACGAATGAGCTAGAACAACATCAGCGCAGGGCGGACTTGCAGCACACACCTGGTGAACTACGGAGTGCTTAGGTCGACCTCAACACGCGCGTGCGGCGCACGCTGGATGGATACTGCTGTGAGCGGTGTAGGGTCAACTGGCGGGAGCAGCAGCTGTGTGCGTACATGGGCAGTGCGGTGCGCGTGGTGGTATGGAGATGGCGCCGAAAGGTCGTCGGTAGCAGTTCTGCCTGGCGCGAGGGCACGGATGCGACCCGCGCGTGGGTCCGCACGCGCCGACGCCGGCCCTCGATATCGACTGCGTCCATCCAGGGGAACTTCAGCGGCCGAGCGTCGACAGCCCGCGATCGGGCGACCCGGTGCCCGTGACCGATACTGGCTGTGGCGGCACACGCATGCACACAGGAGTTCCAGTTGACTGATCAATCGCGTCAATAGGACGGGCGGGCGTAGATGCAAAAAAGCGTACGAGGATGAGTATCGCCGTGCAAGACGCCGTGCGCGCTCGACTCGCGTGATCACTCAGCGCTGGCGCTGTTGGAGTCGAGCGTCAGTTACAATGGTCCCGCCGCCGCCGATGAGCTGGCAGTATCGCGCACCGTTCGGGGCGGCGTTTTCGGCGCATCCGACCTAGCAGATAGAATGCAAGGCGTGCCGCCGAGTGCGTACCTACCCATCGTCAAACGGTGATACTTGCGAGGCGATGGCGCTCGGCGCGCGCTGTCCCAGACATGCATATGGTGATCCGTCGGGGCGTAGCATACCTATTGTAACCCCGCGCTGAATGGTGCGCTATCCGCAAGACCATTCGAGGGCCATGATGTACCATTGTCCTAGACAGCCGGGGTCAACGGACGAGCATGCGGCATCCAATACTATGGTATGTACGCGCGTTTTACTGATTGGTTAATTTGCGGCAGGCGCGGGCAGGTATCTCGGCGACGATGCGGTAGGAATTCAAGATGCGCGGTCGGAGATCCAAGCCCACGAGCGGACCATCCGAATCACGCATTACATACGGAATGGACATTCCGTCCTCTATCTTAAATTGCAGCAATAAAGTGTGCTATATAGAGTGCGATTTATCTTGATGTCGGATAATGGACAGATCCACGCGCCAAGTAGGGGCTGTTGCAAACCGCGGTGCACGTCCCTGGTCGATGCGCGCAGTCGATGGCGCTGGTCCTCCGAGTAAAAGGGGCGCACGGAGACGCCAGTTAGCCAGTCCCGTGCGAGATGCCCTTTGGCCGCAGAAGCGCGCCTCGCAGCTCTTTAGCATAGCGCCGCGCGGGCAGAGAAAAGATGAGCACTTCGGAGGGAATGGAGCACTGATCCAATCGCCACGAATACAGAGGCGGCGGTACTGCGCATAGCTTGCGGCGCCAGACGGCGCGGGTCACAGATCGCGCATCCGCTTAATCTTCGACGGCGTTGGAGCTTGCGCAGCTGTGAGGGCGCGCCGAGATGTCGAAAAAAAGAACGCGTTTTATATGAGTCCTCGCGCATGCGTAGCGACAAGACTGACCGCGTTGTGCTGGGCCATAAAATGCGTCGAGTGCTGGGCAGCGCGTTGCTGCCTGTACAAAACGCTCACTGGCCGTGATTAAATCTGTAAAATGCGCAGTTATCAGTAAAGCCACGGCATCTAGGCCATAGTGCAAAGGCGCGGCCTGTAGTCTCGCGCGTATTCCGTGTTGTGAACGGACGGCCGCGCGAGTCCGTACGGCGCATTGGCTGCTCAGCGTGCGCCAACGGACGAGAATAATGAGCTCTTCGTGTCAGGTCAAACGCACATTCATTTCCAGAGTAGTAAAATGCCGTGGTGGGTCGCATTTCTTGGATCAAGACGAGATCTGCGGGCGCGCTCGTCAGTTCTCAAAACTGCTGCATTCTCCCGGATTGCGGACATACCGCAGCTTGACTGCAGTATTGTAGCGCATTTAATTGAGGCATGCGGTGCGCCGGCACACTGGGCTATTGCTGCAACGTGGTCGAAGAAGAGACGGAGCAGGCGGAGTCCAAACTCGCGTTTCGGTCCTTCGGGCGGACCGGACCGGCTGTTGCGCTCTGCTTTCGCGATGTGCGCCATTATGGCCACGCCTTTTACACGCTCAAGTCGGCCACAGTGCTTACCCTGGCCTAGAGCTCGTACGCTCTGCTCTGACCGACTGTCAGCCCGCCGGAACTCCATTTTGCCGTGCGATTGGTTTTGAGCGCGTTGCAGCAAAGCGACAGCGCTTCATGCTGGATCGAGCCCGCCATGTCTGACGGCCAGGCTCTTCGGCGCCAGGTGCGCGACTGCCGGGTTACCATACGCTGCGCTGATGCAAATAGGCAGCGTCATCAGATTTTCCAATTTCAGCGTCATTTGGGGACGCCTGGCCGTCGCACATGCTCCCCTGCGCTTGGGCAGCCTTGCTCGTCGCCGACAACTGACGCCATGCACGCAAGATTGCGCGTCTGCGCGCTACCCAGCGAGCACTGCCCGCTGCTCTATCAGGTCCTGTCTGGTGCGCGCTACTGTCTGGTCCTTCTACGCCGCTCTGAGGCAACAAACAGTGGCTGCTGCAGCGTTGGCGCCATATTGAACCCTTATTCCCTCCGTCTGTTGCTCGCCCGCCACCATACCGCCTGCGTGCTGCTTGCCGTCGCTTCTTTTGCGCGTACAACGGGCGCGCATGGCCGTGTGTGACGCCGTCGGGCTCACAAGGGCCGCGCCATATAGCCCGGCGCGCGCGCTCAGACTGGACTCTTTCCGAAACATGGCTCGAGATCTGCTGGGCCGTCAGCGCTCCCGCATCCAAGTCTTGAACTCCACATGCCCGCGCCGCGTCCCAACAGCGCGAAGCTTCGCCGTGACTTGGCGCGAGTCGGCGCTCAAGGCTCAGGACGTCATCTTCGTCCGAAGTCAAATGTGCGCGGCGCACTCGATGGGGCCTTCAAAACGCGGATTCTTCGCTTGGGGCGGGGGTTACCACGACGTGCGCGAGGCACTGTGGCATGCGCAGATGCGCTCCATTACGCGTCGGCGCGACGGCATGCCACAGCTGTTGGCAAGGGCGTCCATACCGACCAAAATCAACGGCGAGCTGCAGCCATGCGCGCTGCACCGTCTCGGCATATTATATTCACGCGCACCGCCAGGCTCTCGCGCCCGCCGTGGGGCCGTATCCTCCGACATGACGCCGGTGTCACTTCTCGAGGCTGATGATTTGTGCGCTTGAATGTCTCTGCAAGGGCAGTTCGCGCTTCTTCCCGGCGCGACTGTACGATGGCGACTCCGAGCGGCAGTGCGAGCGCGACTCGTTATGGGCGACCGTCGCCGTGGCGGCCGCTCGTCCGTATGGGGTGCCTACGGACATAACCCGCGCCCGGGGGTCTAATGGTCCATGCGGACGCCGCGCCAGGCGGTCAGTTCGTGGGCTCGGTATGCAAGCTGGCAGCGGATCGTGCTTGGCAGCCTGGCAAATCTGGTGCGATCTGGTGTGCGCGCCGGATCGGCGATCGTGTGCGCGGGCGCTCGCACCCTCACCTCCCGCGGCGCCTCGAAGCTATAATAACCGCCTCTCTTGATATCAGAACGCTGCAGAGGCCGACGCTGGAGCTCTGCCACCTTGAATGAGATATTATTTTGCACCATCCTGATAGGCACTCCTTGCAGCGGGACATCCGTATAAATGCTCTCTAACTGTGGAGTTGTGAATCAGCAGCGGTGCGTTCAGGATCAAAATGTAGAAGCATAGCTGTGAAATCGACAGCGTGCACCTGCTGTCTAGGATATGGGTAGCTTCCGTGTGTTGGACATGAGACAGTGCGAGTGAGCTGGGTGTTAGCAGATGATGAGCGCGGTGTGGGAGTGAGCTTGGAGGAAAGTCGCTGCGTGCGCACAGGGTATTTATACTTGATGGCGGCTCGAGATTACGGCCGACGATGCAAGGTATCAAAGTGCTGCTTCAGACATTGTCAGATTGCACAATCTGCCCCTCTTTCGGCTCTCATCATCTACGCTTCGGTCGAACACCACTCGTTGGCTTCATATTCATGCAGGGCATTAATATCTCTGCCGATGAGCATCCTCGGTGAACACAGCTTAGGCTTTCCATGATAACGAGAGGGAACCGATAGCTTCATTGTGACACTGTGAGGCGTGCTCAACAGCGATTTCTGACGGCTATTGAGGCAAGAAGGTTGATAATCATGTCCTCACAGAAGGAAGAATGGTGTTCGAACTTCGGACTTGTCAGGTAGGCACTGGGAGCTGTTGTCCGAAGCCTTGCCGCAATGCTCTGAGAGTCAGGACGTTGTGCACAATGGTACTTTGATCCTCACCATTCGGAAGTGGACCAGAATGGGCTTGCCGGTGCAAGTCCCTCCCGGTCTCTCGACGTTGTTCGTCTTCATATCCAGTACGGCAATGGTGAGACAATTATCTCCGGGTAAGTTGGGAAGTTGGAGTTTGTGCTGGAAGACCGCGCCAATGGCGTATTTGAGTCCTGAAATGAGCTGCTAACGTACCGTCTCAAGCTGCGGTTGGTATGGAAGTCGGAGAATGATGAAGGCACTCCAGTTGGGCCGCCGAGCGAGGACTCGCTCTCGGAGTAGAGGTGACGTATGATGGGCTATGACAGTACCCAAACGCCGCGATGATGAGCTGGCTGAAAGCACTGTCGAGTTTGTCATTGAGGATGAATCTAGACTCTCGGTGGTGTTTGTTTTCTGCTCATGCACAGAACGGCGTCAGGTAGCAGAAGATGAGAACGGAGCCTGAGGACATTTCAGAGGCGTAATGTCGTTGGCCGCCTTGAGATGATGAGGGAGACGCATGGTCAAGTTGCGGAAAGCCCGCAGGGAGAGGGGTGCTTTAAATATGCGTGCGGCGATCGTGAGTAGCGGTCATGGCATTTGACTCATAGAATCTCTGCAATAGGAAGCAAAGCTCAGATAACAAGGAGTCAAAAGCTACTGTACTATTGCTTGTGTTTGAGAACACGACAGAGCGCAACCTGCGGGGCAATTGCAAGCGCGCATCGGGCCGAAACTCCGCTGCGCGCTGTTGATTTGCACCATCTGCGCTCGCCGCCGAGCTCGTTGCCCGCGCCACCGCTAGGGCACGTCGCTGCGCTATGTATAGACTGTGCGATGCTGCCAGGCAGGATACTTGATCAGCCAGGCTGCTTCTGCTGGTGTGCCGTATTGCACCAAATTGCGCTACTCCATGCTAGTTTCATTTTTCGTGCCGTTCAGGACGCACCTGCAGGCGTTCACGCCGTCTTCGACCTTACAACCGTCACTGACGTCCATGGATGAACATTCAAAAGGTACTCTTCAAGCAAGGTGCGTTGGGCTGCATAATGTTAGACGCCCTCGCTCACGAAGTCACATGGGAAATTCTTAGAGCGCCGATGCTTCTGCGACTCGCGAGGCCGTCAACATCTGCTACACCGACGGCGGCGCATCAGCCCCAGTCAAGATTGACTGAGTCAAAGTGCGACGGGAAGAGACGTTTTGAGCGCCGCCGCTTTTGACACGCGACGACACAATTTGGATACGTGAATGTCCCTACGTTGTATCCACAACGTGTCACACTGTGTCGTCTTGCACGCAAAGTTTGAAACGACACATTTGACCATTGCTGTTTCACTGAGCTATTATCGCATTTGCTTTCCGGGCACTTCTCGAATCAACTGAAGTGATAATTATCAAGCTAATAGACAGCACCACACAGCATTGCAGACTAATGCCGATAAATGACATGGGCCGGGGATCGGGGAACGACGGGGGTATGGGGAGAAACACCGCCGTCGTGTTGCGCGCTGGAAAGCATGAAGGGCAGGACCAAAGGGAAGAACACACCTGATAGAGTGGGCACCGAAGGTGAAGAAGCTTGCGCCYGCAGTTCTGCAAGTCGATAGATAGTCAGATAGCGCAAAGAGGACTGACGTTGGCTACTCGCCTGAAATGCACACGTGGTTGGAGAAGAACAAACCTACCTGGCGCCGCGCGTCAGAGCCGTAGGCGTCGCCGCTGATGATAAACGCACCATGTAGGATGACGGGAACAGAAGGGTGCCCCTCGAATTTTGTTTGTACGTGCGATCTGCACTAACGGCGGCTGGCTGGGGCTCAAATCGACATCCTGCACGGGCTTCAGCATGCCCCGTGACTATCCTGATAATACTGGGAAGAAATTGCGCRCCTCTGGCCCCTTTGCCGGACGCGTCGAGGCCTTCATACGCGCGTGTAATCGTCCACGCCGAGTCTGCAGGTCCCTGTGCGCACAGGCGGCTGAGCATCATCCAGCTGGCAGAGACACAGCTTACCACAAGAGCCGCCGCGACCAAATTCCTGGTGTACGTTGCTTGCGCGTGACGTTATGCGCAGGTCGGGCTGCATGATGGCTACGGCCTGCTTAGCGCGACGATAAGATGCATAAGCAGTACTAGTAGTCGACGCGCACCAGAAGGTAGCGGACTGAGTCTTGTCGCGCGGGCAGCACGGCTGCCCGCCCAGCGGCGCGGGGATCTGGTAATCGTAAGGACAAGGAGCGATGGCGGAGTCGGGAAAGCGCGACGACCTAAAGAACACGCTTGAAGCTCCGATCTTCTACAACAATGACCTCATTGCTTGTGAAGAGGAGGAGGTGTAGCAGAGAATGTGCCGGAAGATACGGCTCTGCTCTTTTGGCACAGTGTGTCGTTTTTTGGCGTAGCAACTCCTACTTTGGCGCTTTCTGCCGCAGGATGACTCAGTCAATCTTGACTGGGCATCAGCGCCTATCTACCAGGCGAACTACGCAAAGCTGAACGCGCTGGTGCGCCCGTTGCCTTGCCGTACGTTCAGAATATCGTATTACTAACAGCGGGTCCCAGAGACGTAGAGGCCGACTGCCATGGTCCCTGGACGCTCGTAGCGTTGTCAAATCTGTTTTTCCTCATCGGGCGTCGAGGGGCTACGCGCCCAGGCCCGCAAATCCGCTGTTAACGCCTCTAGATCGCGTGTCATTGACGTGTGGCGCTTGCGTCCGCTCGAGATTGATTTGTGCGTAGTACGCTCTGCCCTTCCGCGCGCCGGTCCTGACGCAGCTTACAGAAAACCTGGTGAACTCAGTCAACCGCTCACAGGGCGGCGCCATGCTGCACTCCGTCACGCGCGCGTTTTCAGCGCGTCGCCTTGCGCGGAGGATGAGTATACGGCGTCAGCTGTGGGCGTTACGCTCCTGCTGCATGGTCCGAGCAAAGGGCGTCTTGTCCCTTTCCAATTGCTATCATCTCGTCCTGATGCGCTCGGTTAACAGATCGCTTCGCGCGCCGTGCAAACGCTGGGACGAGCGCAAGCGGGTGCGTCGCCACAACAGTGCGGGCTCGCGCGCTAAGGAGCACGTCTCGTGCAGCGCAAGTTGCCAACACGGTCGACGTGCCCAAGGTGCTGCGCTGCGGATGCGTCGAGCGCCGCCATTAACTCTCTGGACGTCGCGCTCGCGTGCCTATAATGTTGTGCTGCCCCACCACCCTGCGCAGAGAATGGGCGGGGTCCCCCAGCTCCTCGTGTGGCTCGTGACCAGCTGCTCAAACCAACATGTCCGCCCTCGCCGCCGCGGCCTCGCGCAGGCCGTCCGTAATGCGGTTGTTGGTGTACCGCGTGAGTTTGTAGCCGCCGCGCGCACGCCCCCTGCTGAACTCGCATCGCGCGCCCCTCTGAGCTACCCGCGCACGCCGGCAGCCAAACTACGCGACTCTGTGCGGTGCGAGACAGCGTATGCTTTTCTCCGGGTTCGCAAAGACTGGTTCTGCTCTGTAGTGCTGTCTCCATGCGGTACTACTGCGAAAGGTGGGGGACTCGGGGAGACCAGGTCCGGCAGCAAGGCTGGTCATGCTTCAGTGATGGGAACAGCGGCACCGTGTCGCGGAATGTACATCGGTCTATAAAGAAATCCTTGCCAGTCCTGCGTGACGACTTCCCCACCCGCCGCTGCCAGCACCACAGTGCATCAGAGCACGCAAGGCAAGCAGTGGGCAAAGGTCAACATGCGAGAGGGCGCAGAGCCGCCGAGGTGCGCGCCGCATCCTGAGAGGACGGAATACAGTGCTGGTGCCAGCCAAGCCCATCCACGTCAGGACCACCTGCACCAGACGTGTGCGCCGCGTCTGTTCCCCGCGCGCCTCCATGATAACGGCGCCGGTGAAGAGCGCGACAGTTGACGGGCGGAGCACACGGCGCGATGAGCACGGCCATGCGAGCGTCGACGACGGAGAGGCCGACGCAGGGAGAACTCGGCGCGCTCGTTGACGCCAGCGCGCAGACCTCGGACGCGGCGCCCGACGCGGTGCAGATCAAATCCCGCGCCGCGCGCGTATCGCGCGGGACGACTGGTCATAGTGCCACCGGTTTTGCCTGGATGATGAGGGCCGCGACGACGCATTCGGGCGCGGACCTGAGGCTGAGAAGCAGCGCGAATTATCAGCGGACCGCGTTTGGATCTAGTCTCGTAACCAGCCGGTCGGGCAGCGGACTTTGAAACCCGGACACGTCCGCTTGCGGACCGTCTGGGACGAACGGGCGCGGTTTAGATATGTCACAAACGCAGATACTGAGCGTGACACGGGACTTAGCCAATTCGCACCCTCTTACCTCTCAGAAACATGTTTCCACTGACCATCTCAAAAACGAAAATTGGCAGGTTCTGAAGCAAATGAGAGGCACGATTTTAGTAAAATATCTGGGATAAATCAAGCTTCCAAGAGGTCCATACAGGTCYAAAAGTGCTCAAAATTAACTTGAAAGGTGCTACAAAAATGTGTAGCGGTGGCTGCATGTGCCAGATGCGGCGGCTTGGACAGCGGCTGGAGGTCATTCAAAGTCCGCACGGAGCCATCCTCAACCAGCCGACCTGGCTTCAGTCGCACAGCTGCGAAGGAACACGATTTATCTGAGCCGTTTTCGACCCTCTGCGGCCATGATATATTTATTTGAAGCTGAAATGCTCGGTTGAAGCTCACAAAAAAATACAATATATGACCTAGCTAATTTGTCTCAGATTCGTCTAAMAGTCGTTCCTGTGAGGGTGCAGAGAAAACAATTTCTGAGTGAGGTGAGGGTAAGATTCGGTGAAGTCCTGTGTCACGCTCAGTATCAGGMTTTGTGACATATCTAAACCGCGCCCGACCGTCCCAGCCGCTATTGAGGCGAGCCCCGAGCGGACTTCGAAATAGCGGCTGGTGACGAGCCTAGTTTGGATCATTACATAATACAAGGCGCACCTGCAGCGGTACTGGCAGCGCGCACCGCGAGCGCGGGGTGCAGGCTCGGCGCCGTCTTCAGAACGCGCGCGACAGATGAAGGCGACGTCTGGATTTCCACGGAGCAGGCGCCCCACCCGGTGCCAGGTTCCGGTTGCGCGTCCATCCTGACCGCATCGCGACGCCCGTCGGACGTCATACACACCCGTACATGACCGCGCCGGGCGGCGCTGAAGACGCTGCCGCAGTAGTCGGACCTGGCGGCGGCGCGAGACTGGCAACGAGCTTGCTGCCTTCCGGCGGGCGCCCGAGTACGGGGTTCATGATCCTCGAGGTGCTCGATGTGCCCAGCATGAGTTCCTTGGCGTCACCGGCTACGCATGGTGCGTCAGTCAATGGTCAAAGGAGCGGAAACGTGGCGCACCTGACGCCGAGAGATGTGAACTCGCGATGCGGCGATGTGTAGCGAGCCGCGCGACCGCGTTCTGCGCTCCACGCTCGCGCGAACGGCCGACGACGGTCGAGCTCTATTGCGGTGCCGTTATCATACGCGATGCCGCGCAGCGGGCGGGTCGATGGCGGGCTGTCGTGTGACCGATTGCGCGAGCCGTAGAAGTGGCCGTAGACGCAGTCTGACTCTCGGGTTGCGGCGACGGTGAAATTGGCAGGAAGGCCGCCGTCCCGCGCCGGGTCGCGCGTGCCGTCCTGAACCGTCGACGTTCTTGCAGTATCGCGGCTGAGTGCCAAGGTACCGCTGCTGCTAACTGCACTTCAGAAAATCTTGCGCAAGGTGGGCGCGGTGAAGAAAATGCGCACCTGAGTCGGCACTGGATACGCGGCCGCACAGCGCGCGCGCGTGGGCCACGTAGATCCTTTCGACCGCGGGACGCCCGCACGAACTCTCCGGGGCTGTCGTCACAGTACGCGAAGCTGGACAGTGGAGGCGTACGTATGAGCAGTCGCGCGCGCCGCAGAAGACGGGCGGCAGCCGCACAAGGATCGCGTCTTGTACGCCGCCGCGGCGAGCTTTCCGGGTGGACTGTCGGCCGTCCCATGGTCGCGCATGGTGCGCACTGGCGTCCAGGTGCTGGTTGCACGCTGGGAGGCTGCTGCTGCGGATTGGAGCGTCAGTCAATCGCCCAAGTAGCGCAAACAAATGGCGTACACAACTCGGCCCGGACACCGCGCGAGCCCGGCACAAACTGCGCCCGCCGCCCGTCGAAGATGCGCTGGAAGATGCGCTGCGCCCCGCGATGGTGCCTTGCACGTTTTGCGTGAGCGCAGCGGTGGCGCGAAAGAGCGCGCGGTGTACGGTCTGGTCTGCCACGGCGGACGGCGCGTGTCGTAGCGCAGACGGACGTGACTGGGCGTACCGCCGCCCGCGAGCGCGGTCGTGGGCGCGCCGTCGGAGGTTGCTGGCCTGGCGGCCGATGACGCGCAGAACTTCTGCTGTCATTCAGCGAGCCGACCGTGGAAATGGCGGTAAAAACGGACCAAGCTCGCGGCCGGACGCTGTCTGTCGGGCACTCATACGATCCGCGTATGCCGGGCTCTCCGCGCGCGCGAAAGAGCGCACCGAGCGGCGCGTCAACCAGTCGCATGCAGACGGCGGCACGTCCTGGAGCGCGGCGCCCAGTACGCGCATTCCCGAGCTCCTCGGCCGCCGATGCAGCGACGGGTCCTGGGCGAGCAGACGTTCAGGCCGGTGCGAGTCCCGCAGAAGGCGCCGGAGGCTCGGGCATTGTTCGAGGCGACCGCGCGAGCGACTTCCAAGGCCGCGTACGAACCTCCACGGTCAACGATATGTCTGCAGCGTAGCGCATGAGCGTTGGTCACGGCGGGCGCGCAGGGCTGTGCGGATGCGGACCTGCTGCTTGGGCATGAGCGCGTGTCCGCGTCGATGTTGTTGTCGGCGTCAGCGTCGCTGGAGCGGGCAGCGTCGGGTCCGTGGGCTGATCTAGCACCACCGCGCGGTTGTCAGGGCCAGTAAACGGTGTCTAAAGGCCGTTGAAAAAGGAGGCGCCGCTTGTCGAGCAGCAGGAGACGCGATAGGGGCGGGTGGACTGGCGCTCGTGCGCGTTGGCGACATTCTGGGTGAGGCCGACAAGTGGACTGTCCACCGGCACTGGATCGTGCATTACTATCGCCCGCTGAGAGCAGCTCCTTGTAGCGAGCGCGAGTACGAGCGCTAGATCAGCCGCCCGCCGCTGCTGGATAGATGCTCGAATTCTGGCGCAAGTGGCCAGCGCAGGGTCGTCATGGAGATGAAGTCATCGATTCGACCGTACAGGCGGAGCGCGGGCGGCACACTGACGGCAGACGGTTGGGAACGGAAGGCAAGGAGCGCCACGTGCGGAGTTCATGCACGCAACGCTCTTTGCCTCTTGCCATCCCCGATGACCGCTTCAGATCCAATTCGCGCTGACGACGCTCCGAACGGCGTTACAACCAGGCGAATTTATCTGCTATTTGGGGCCAGGCCAGTTATTTCGACCTCGATATAAACAGCGCGCCGGCCAGCCTTTCCACGCCCGTCATGTATCGCGAGCAGATAGTTCAGTGGGTACACGCTAATGCCTAATTTAGCTTGAAACCGGCGTCTTATGCCTTCGCCAGGAATTATACGGCTTGAACACGCGTCCGTGCTTCGTTTTAGGACATGGCGCACCCGTTAACGCGCAGTTGCAGGGTTTGCGTGCTGGGTGTGTTCTGCTCTATTCACTGCTATATGATATTAACGAAATGTGTGCTTCGCAAGGGTAGAGTGCGCAAGCCGCAAGAATGGATGACGGAGCGCTGGGTGTGTCGCGCATGCGCAACTCGTGCTCGATTGCATACCGAAATTGGCCCCAGCGGCCCTCGTCTCTGCGCAGCCGATGGCCGTAGCGAGCGGGATGCTCGCCGTCTATCCGGACGTCAGACAATACCGCGAAGCATCGTCGCCGTCGAAGGCGCCCGACATTCCATCCGTTCGTGTCCAATCTTCTGAGCGTTGGAGATCATGCTGACCGCTTTGATCACGCTTACAGGAGCGGCGCGTAGCGACCTCCAGTGCGGGCGCGCGGTCTGGTCTCTCAGGAGCACGCGGCAAGGTTTTGCTCAGATCTGCCGTTGCGCCCGGCAACACCTGGTGCGTCGTCCGCCACATTTTGTGCCTCGGCTGACAACGACTAAGGCGCGATTGTAGCGCACCCACGGTTCCAAGACGGCGCCGCGCTGCGGAGCAGCGACGTCCCGTGTCCGCACCGCAGCGGATATGCTCGCCTGGCTAGCTGAGGTTCGCGCGCGCGACGGATGGCCGCCGTACGGCTTGCGCGCGTCGAAGCCCATGATAATGCCAGGTGATGGCGGCTTCAGGAGCGGCAGGCGCCCCAGCTCTGCGCGCGCACGTGTGGAACGCTCGCGTGTTGCCAGCTGGGCCGGCGCTCGTTGTCCTTGCGCCGGCGGACGGTGCCGCGCCGGACGGCACGCGCGTGTGCTCGGCGCCCGATGTGCATAAGGTACGGACAGTCACGCCAAGTCCAGGTCCGCGACATGTGCGCGCTGCTCTGCGAGATGACCGTGTTCGGGCGCCTGTTGGCAGTCGATGCCAATCGTTGCGGGCGTCGTTGATGACAGGCTCCTCCACGACGCGCGCAACAGAGGAGAAGGTTCCATCTCGCGATCCAGCTGGTGGCTGCAAGCCCGCCTTCATTAAGCTGCGCCCGTCGACTGCGGATTCGGTGTCGGTAATTATGCGGCTGCTGCAGTGTGTTCAAATGAGCAGTTCACACTTGCGCGCGCTGCGCGGTGTCGTTATGTTTATTTTTGTGACTTCGGATGCGGTCCGCCCACAGTTGCGTCAATCGCATCTTGTTGGCGTTGTCCAGTGTGAATGCGGGTATTGTGGGTCCGTGCCGGCGCAAAGAATGCGCCCGCCGGCACATATTCCGGTCCGGCTGTAGCAAAGCACCGGGTCGAGAAGGTTGCCGACACACGTTGCCCTCGTACCACCACCATCGCCAGCGCCGCTGCGCTCCCAGGTGCTCCCAGACAAGACCTCGGCGAGAAGACATGGTACATATGCAGTAAGCTTGCAATTGTTGCGCTGTGAGCAGAGCGGGGCAGCTCATAAAGTGTGATGCAATTTGTAGAGCAAGCCATCCACCAATCTCAGACCATCGGCGCACATTGGGCTGTCAGGCAGCTGTGTCTCGCATCCTGGGCTTTCCTCTTAATATGTCGCCCGATCCCGATGGTATCAGGATGAAAAGCTTCCAGGGGACGCAATATCGGAGATAGCCGGTCGGCGGAACGTCAGAAAATTATCGACGCCCTCAGAAAACATTCCGGAGTTGGTGCCGGAATTTTGTGTGGCCCCTGGCAGGCTGCGTGCAAA
>NCVV01000109.1:1661-44137 GCA_002092955.1 Auricularia auricula-judae
CGGCGTTGGGATCCCTCTAAATGCGCTTGGGTGCGCCCCGGCCCCAAATCTGCGCCCGCGGAACAGCGCGTCGGATGCTAGTCGGGTGCAACCGGAGGCACTTTGGGCAATTTTTTGCGCTCCCAGCGTCAAGAGAGGGCGCGATTGAGGCAACGGGATTCATGGTACATCCAGTTCCCGAGCACCCCAGCGCGGCACATAGGAGGTTTATAAGACGCGGCGGCGGCAGCGATTTTGCGGAGGCAAACGAAATTCTGAGCCAGAATTGGCAAACGCCGAACCAGGGGTCCACAGATAAGAAACGGTCACCAAAGCGTGACCGTAACCACGACTGTCCTCTGCGACGATAGCGGTAACGCCGCGTGCTTATTTACCTTTCTCATGTTGTATCCTTTACTGTCCCCGGTTTTACCGTCACACATATAGTTTCGCGCCATTAACTCTCGTCTCTTCCAAGAAATCAATCGTTACAGACAAATGCATCTCCACGCCGACAGGAAATACCACACATTCAATCGATGTCTGCCTCTCAAGCGGGATCGTTGATGCTCGACGGCGGTCCGTGGTCCGTGAGCGACCAGACCTGGCGCAGGTTGCCCGGAACGAGCGGCTGCAACGTGATGGCAAACTTGACATCGCCATACAATGAGCACGCTGCTTCGATGAAGAGGTATCATCATAATGCTTACCGGGAAGGCGGCCCCGCTGGCCACCGTGAACACCAGACTCGTGTCAGGGACGCCGATTCTGCGCGGCATCAGATTCACAGTGTCAGATGCGGGACTCGACGACGACAGATTAAGTATGGAGGCTCGTACGTGTAGTTGTTCGTCGTTCCCGCAATCGGGATGATGCCGAATGGAGAGGCAAATGGATGATTAACGAGGCCGGCGCCCTGGAAAACAGCAGAACATGCGCCGTTACTTCGAGACAGAGATGATACAGTATCGCTAGTGGAGGTATGCGTACCGACGCCCCAGTAGCGAAGATGCTGCCTGACACGTTGTTATAGATGTAATACACGTTTGTGGTGCCCGGAGACGCAAGGAGGGGCGACCACTGAATGTTCCGTAAGCTGAGACGAGGCTTATTCGAATGGAACGAGATACGCACATATTGGTTGCGCCTGCCTACAAAGTAGGGTGCCCCGTTGATCTGCGTGAAAGGGGTGATTAGCGAACCCACATCCGTAGACTTCAGAGAAATTATCTACAGGGCTTCCGAGACCTATAAATATAATCCAGGGGAGCCAGTGAGCCTCAAGGACGAGTGGTAGCATCGATCATCACACCTGGGGTGTCCATATGGATGAGCTGCCTTGAAGCGCTCCAGATAGTGTACGGGCCACCGGGGAACGCGCCTACAAAGGGGTCAGTTGAGACCGGATATAAGCGAAAGAGACTCGCCGAGAGCAAGGGTGGCGAAGAGAGCGGCGCTGAGGGCGAAAACCTTGAAGATCATCTTGAGACTGGCTATGAAGACAGTGCTGGCTTTCTCTGGAGGCCACAAAACCTCCTCGGCGCAGACGGCCGTTGCGGTTTGTGTTCATCCCCACGCATACGCACCGGACACCTTGTACCTGGTATTCAGTAGACGTCCGGCACGAACGGCCAGCACTGTGGCGTCGGCTCGACAGGAGAACTAGACCAGCGCTCCTGAGCAAACTGTCACTTTTTGAAGACGTTTCATATTGAGGTTACGTACCTCGGACTGCTTATGGTCGACCCCGCATGCTCAGGGACGGCGTTGGGATCCCTCTAAATGCGCTTGGGGCGCGGTCGAAGCGCCCGTCACTTCGCTCTGCAGCACTGAAATCCCATACAAGGTTGATGAGGCTGAGGACGTTGCAAAATTGTGCTGAACTGGAACGGCGACACGGGAATGGCTAGTCGGCGTCGAGTGAGCGATGCGTGACAGGGAGTAACGATTAAAGCATGAAAAAGAGTGCTCCGAGACCTTGCCGCTATGCCGCTGCTTGGGTGTCAACGGCATTAGTGGGCGAGTGGGATTCCCGAGAAGACACGAGACAGGCACTGCGTCCGCCAGTTTGCGAAGACTGACAGCAGCTAGGCCTGCCTGTATGCCGAGTCCGAGGCGCAGGGCGTGTTGGAAGTTTACAGTGGCTGACTGGCAGCCAACAGCGACGTGTAGCACTTAGTCAAGAGAGTGTGAGACTCGGCCCCTGGAACGAGCGCTCGCAACAGTTGAATTTTGAACTCGTTTTGTGTGCACTGCACCATTTCCAGCAAACCATCTGACAGCGCAAGCGGATGGCGCGCCGGCCGAAGTCGATGCGAAATCCTTGGCAGGAGTACCCGGCCGGCTGGCAAAATACTGGTAACAAGTCGCGTAACCCAGACCATTCAGACTGCGATACAGTGTCGCAGAAAAGCACAGTACCCCCGACGGTTGATCGAGGACAGAGAGAGCTGACTGTCAAGCCTGGCCGCAGTGAATACCGACGTCGTCAGCGTGACACTGTGTGCTCCAGGTCACAGTAAAGGCAACGGCGACGGGCTCACAAGAGTCAAGACTTAACCCAACGCCCAACTCAGCCAGGAGCGCCATGGCTCACGAGTCCGTCAGTAGCAGGCACATATCCGACTCGCAAGAATTCCCAACAGCGCGGCAGGCGCCCAGACGTTCTCCCAGACGTTCGCCAGTGAGAGACGCGGCGCCAACGACCTGTAGCATTCGCGTAGAGCGCGCGCGCAATGTCCAGTGACGCGCGCGAGTTCCAGCATTAGCAAGAACATCGCAAGCCTCCGAGCTTAATTCGCGCTGCCGCTGCACGCCTGACAGGCGCGAGCACCAGCATCAGCCATTAGCGTATTGCGCTTTGCGTCCATGCGACGTCGACGTGCGCATCGTCACAAACTACAGAGCAGGGTCGCCAGAGGCCATCCGTGCGTACGCGCGGGCACCGCGTCGCGCCGAGAGCTGCTGCGTCGCCCAGGGAGCCCGTGCTCACCAGCATCAGTCGTCTGCTCGTGCGCCTTCGAGTGTTTACAACCAGCGCGCGCTTGTTCCACACGGCCTGCGCAATGGACGCCTTGTATAGACCTTAGCGAGGCGCGGGGAAACATAGAGAAAGTGGTGGCGGACGACGATGAGCAGGAAGAGCAGGGTAATAGCACGCGGGTTCGGATGACAGTGTGGTGCGAGAGCGTGCCAGACGATCTAGTCTCCAGACAACGAGAAATCGAGGTACGCAAATGCTGACGGTTCCAGAGACAGTGTGCTCGAAATTGATGATGCTCTTCAATGCGAAATGACCGACGCGTAGACGGAGTGAAAACATAGCGCCGCAGGAGCCAGTTGTCGCGAATTACTCGAAGACGACATGTAGAGTATGACTTCAGCGTAGCGCCGATACTCAATCTGAAGATCAAGGCAGCGTCGATGCAGACAGCCAACAGAGCATACCAAGAAAATAAATAGCCTCCCCAGTGGCAGCGACAGCGACAGCGCTCGGCTTTACTACCCGCAAATAGATGCCAATGTTCAGGTGCGCGGTTGCGCGAATGCGCTGTCCATGGCATGTCCGGGGGTGCGCAGGACGCCAACTGTGAAAGTTTGTACAATGGAAGCGGAGAAGGGCAACCCATTTACCTCCGATCCCATTCCGATGTTCCGCTGTCTGACCTTGATCTGAGCCTCGCACAATGACCCTCGCTTCCTCTTACGCACTTAGGCGTGTCTTTCATATTCTCCGAGCTGGCGTAGACGTCTCAATTAAAACCCAAGAAGTGAGTCCTCCTTTGGAAGCCTCGATGATGTCCAAACTTCATTAGTCTCCTTTGCATCCTCTGTTGGAAGATAGTCGTTTTAAAACTTCACGTATGTAGTTTCACGCAGGCCAGTGTTCCACGTCTCTTTCAGTAAAAGCAATTGTTACAGACAAGCAGACCTCCGACGCGAGATCCGTTCATACAGGCGTCGTCCTCAAGTGGGAGAGTTCACGCTCGACGGCGTTCCGTGGTCCGTGAGCGACCAGTGCTGACGCAGGTTGCCTGCAGTGAGAGGTTCCAACGTGATGGCCAACTGAAAGGCGCGATCAATTGAGTCCGCGGCGTGCATAACGACACCCCAAGCTTACGGGGAAGGTGGACCCGCTGGCGACGGTGATCGCCATTTGGGGATTATTACTGAGCGGGACGGTGATCCTGCATGTCCGAGGCATCAGTTCGGTGAGAATTGGCGCTGTGACAGTGAAGGAGCATACGTGTAGTTGTTGATCTCCCCCGGTAGGAGGGTGAACAGCCATGCAGAGGCGAACGCTTGAGTGGTGAGGCCGCCGCCCTGCCAATAGTAAAGGGATTGAACAAACGCAGCGTTACTTCAGCAGCAGCGTGCGTACGGAGGCCCCAGTGGCGTAGACGCTGCCGGTCACGGAGGCGCTGTTGATGTAGTACACGTTCGTGGCGCCCGTAGGCACGGGCGACCACTGTTCAGCTCGGTGAGGGAGCTGAGGTAAGACGGGGTTTGCAGTACACACGTATTGGAAGGTCGACCCGTTGACGTAGCCTTCGCCGTTTATCTGACAAGAAAACAAGAGGCAGTGAGAAGACGTCCAAAGTTCTAGAGTAATCAGTTACTGCGTTGGTGAGACCTGCAGTAAATGCGCGTGAGCGAGCGCCAATGACTTATTGGGCTGGTTGGAGCATACCCCCCCTATTATCCATATGGATGAACGGAGTCGACGAGCTCCAGATGGTGTACGGGCCTCCGGGGAACGCAGCTACGCAGGGTCAGTCGAAGGTATTCGTTGTGCAAGGAACTTGCCGAGCGTAAGGGAGCCAAAGAGCGATGCGCTGAGGACAAAGAGCTTGAAGATCATCTTGAGAAGACGCTGCTTGCATTCTGAGAGTCGCGAATCCGCAGCTTTTGTACCTCCTACCTTCGGCGCAAACGGCCATTGCACTCTGTCGTCATCACCAGACATACAGCCGGAGACGCTGTACCTGATATTCAGTAGACGTCCGGCACTAACGGCCACCCCGGTGGCGTTGACCTGGCAGGCGTACTAGACCAGCGCTCCTGAGCACACCATACGTTTTGAAACCGTTTCATATTCAGTTTACGTACTTCTGACTGCTTATGGTCGATCCCACGTGCTTCAGCGCTTGGCTGAGATTCTCTTCGAGCGCTTGCATCTCGCCTGCCATGTCGCGCTGTCGCCCCAAAGTCCAATGCATTCAAAATGCTGGAAATGCCGTAGAATAAGCCACAATGGTACGGCGCGCTTTGGAGTCGAATCCCTGTGTGCGAAGATGGATGGGGTGCAGGAGCGAGAGTTGTCAGAGTCGTTGCCCCCGCGCCGGGGATCCAACGGAAGTAGAGGGCGCGCGGGATTTCCGAGAGACGCGAGACAGGCACTGCGCCGCCAGTTCGCGAAGCCTGACAGCTGCCAGCACTGCTATGGCGCCAGGTCCGAGGCGTGCGAGCGCTATTGATGGCAGCCAACAGCACCCTAGACGTGTGGTAATTAGGTACGGGATTCACCAAGACTGGGACCTGAATAACGCTCACCTGCTACAATTTCCTTCTGCACTCGCTCCGTTTGGTTGCACCATCTCCAACAGCACATTGAGCACCCTCGGACCTGAAAGAGACACTCAGTGCGTTGGTCATGTCTATTTGTATATTCAGCACCTGCGTGCGCCTGCCCATTGGCATTTCCGGGCAGTCAGGGTAACCGAGCGGCGCCAAAGCCGCCGGTGACAGTAAGCGCGTGGTATGCAAATTATGCGACGCACTAAGTAGCGCACTCGGAGACGAGAGGGACCGGAACTTGTGGTAAGGGTACACGCAGGCGCCCAGCGTCCGCGTTGTATACCGCGTGGTGCGCTGCTGAGCCCTCGGGACGGGCGACACTCGCGCTTCCATACTGCGGCGCGAATGCAGGCTCTCGCACGCCGCGCCGTTGCGTAGTGCCCGCGTAGAGGCCAGCCAGTCTGCCACACGCGACTGACAGAGCCTGCAGAGCCCGGAACTCGCCACAAGTTAAGTCCAAATCGTCAAACCGCGCGCACGTCGTGTTCTATCCCGCCCAGTACTGTAGCCGGTAGGCGAACGCAATCAAACCTCAAAGTATACTCCGTCAGAAATAGCGTAGGTGAAATGGAGTACTTCCGAGATACACGTCCAAGTCCACCCGCCACGGCACCGGACAGCAAGTCGAAATCGATCCAGTAACCGAGCAAACGAAGGATGCAGGCCAAGAAAAAGAAGGAAGGTATCCAAGGTCTACCCTCAGTTTCATGGAGATAATGACCTTGCGCTGCCCTCCGGGGCTAACGTCGAGCAGGCCGGCGCAGGCGGGGAGCAGCAGGCCGCTAGACGCCATCTGTACATAGTGATTTGGGCTTGGCGATGTCGCGTAGGCATAAAAATCGTGAAAATAGCACAGGAGACTATAGCAAGCTCGCGCGCATGGAGAACTCGGCTGGGTGTGCGACAAATTGGGCGGTGACAGGAAGCGGGAGCGGAGTTGCAAAGCGCGCCGCCCGCTGCTGATCGCAACTATGGGTGGGAGGGTTGGTATTCCGGAATGTAGTGCATTTTATGTATTTACGTTCCGAAGCGGAGGCAGTCCAGATGGGCCCACCAGCTCCGAATCTACCTACCTACCTACCTGATCGCAACCTTCGAGTTCACTTTCCGCTGAACTACCTCATTCTCCGGTCGTGCTCATCCGGCCATACGAGTAGTGCTGTCCCTAACTATAAATCTTAGACTAATATTATTATTATTGTTTTGCGCCGAGCCCACGAGACGTCCAGGCAACGCCGCGACAGCTCCGTCTAAACCCTCACACTTTGAGGGTGCAAGCACCTGATTCATGTTTTAAATGTTCACTATTTCATAAGTAAGACTTCAACGTCTTAGTAGTCTGAATTTCCAAGGCACTCAAGTCGTGATGAAGCCCTCACGGCCGCAAAATTCACACCATGAATCCCCGTCTCATTGAAGAAACCCAATCGTTACAGAGAATAGAAATCAGCTCTTCGTAACGATTCACGACATACGAGTAACTCTTAGCCTCTCCCTCATGCGGGGGCGCTCACACTCGATGGGGGCCCGTGGTCCGTGAGCCCCCAGCGCTGGAGCACATTGCCAGGAACGAGAGGCTGCAGATGGAGCTGCAATTCGCAAGCGCAATTAGATCAATGGGATCAAGCAGTGAAGGGATCTCATGCTCACTTGCACGCCGGTGGTGTTGGTCGACGTGATCGCCATCGTAGACTCCGGAACGGTGATCCTGCACGACGTCGCGAATTGAGTGTCATCTGTGGAACTCAATGCTAGAGTATGAAGGTGCGTACGTGTACTGGTCTGTCGTCCCTGCGACCGGGGTGAAGAGCCATGGAGATGCGTAAGCTCGGGCGTTGAGGCCGGCACCCTGAGAAAGCCCATGCATCATGATCAATAAGTCCGGACACTGAAATAATAGCTGGCGCACGTACCGCAGCCCCGTTAGCGTAGACGCTGCCGGACACGTTGCTGTGGATGTAGTACACCGTCGTGGTGCCTGAAGACGCCGGCTCGGGCTGCCACTACCAATGTCCCGTGTATGATGAGTCGATGGCATACACGATGATCGATGAAAGGACCGAATACACACGTATTGGTTGAGTCTGCCGTTGACGTAGCCTTCCGCTCTGATCTAAAAGGTCAATGACGGGCGGTGAGAACATAGATTACAGTTCGTAGTAATCTATATGTACTTCGTTGCCGGGAACTAGAGTGCATCGGCGTCAATGGGCTGCCCAAGTCAGGACTCAGGCTCTAGCGCACCTATGACGCTGTCCATGTGGATAACCTGGTTCGCGGCGCTCCAGATGGTGTACGGGCCGCCGGGGAACGCCGCTACGAAAGGGACATTCGGGACTCGGGAGAGACTCATGGCGAATGAAATGACGTACCGAGTGCAAGGGGGCCGAAGAGAGCGGTGCTGAGGATGACGACGCGGAGTAAAGGCTGAGCGAGCATCTTCGTGATCTTGATGGCTATAAAGACGGCGAGCACTGGCAGCTTTTATGGGCGAACGTTCGGCGCAAACGGCCGTTTGGAGTTTATGATGATCCCGAGGCATACGCACCAGACACGGTGTACCTGGTATTCAGTAGACGTCCGGGAGGAACGGCCGCCCGGTGGCGTCGACATGGCAGAAACTAGTTCAGCGCTTCTGCCCGTGTCGCAGCGTGTGTTTTGTGAGGCTTCGCTCGCAAAATGTTTGTGATCTGGGGATGCCCTAGCTGTGTGCGGGGCTCGGAGGGAACTAACGCAGGAACCGCCGTTTGGTCATCCAGACGCAACACGAGGACGCTGAACAGTGAGAAAGATAAAATAAAATACGCAGCGTTGCCAGCCTCAGAATCCGCCATGAATTCCCGGATACTGTAGCAATGAATAGTATGTAAGGCGTTGACGGCTTCCTCCACCTGCCAGTGAAGCGGTCGTTATCAGTGTAGTACGCGATTCCTGTTGGGAGAGCGCATACGGCTGCCGCGCTGCTTCCCAGACTAGACTCCAGAACAGGTAAGACTCGCCTTGGCGTCAGCGTGAAGGTAGCGTAAATCTCAGCGCCAACCGCAGCTGCTCAGGATCATTTATTTGAGACAAAGCTGCAACAGCTGACTAGTGTGCTAGAATCAGTTCTTCACCGTCCAAGTAAACGAACCGCAGTGCTGTCCGCCCCTATGCCAAGTGCGCCATGCGGTGCAAGAGACCTCGACATACGAAACACAGGCACACGCACGCTCGCCTATCCGTACACAGCGCTTCTGCGCATTGCCGGCGCGTGAATTGGGGCGAAAGTAGCTCGGCTAGCTGTGTCGTCGCCGTAGGGTTTCCAGCGATGCGCGTTCCAGTTCGTCGCGCGGTGCCAGATGACTATGTCAGGCCCAGAAGCATTCCACGACACAAGTAGCGCGCGCGGCGGCGTGTGCCCCAGCACTGGTCACGTATCACTATCCATTCACTTAGCACGGCGTCGCACTGAACCCGGGGCTATTGGAGCTGCATCCAGGATGTCGAGTTCTCCAAGAGCCCGTGTGGACGGCCGCCTTTCTACAGGCAGGCCGTCCCGGTGATGTTGCCTCCGAGCACGAGTCCGAGACGGGCGGATAATCCAGACAGCGACGAAGATGTGGAGAATGACCATTCCAGTCCAGTATGAATTGGCCGGAAGCCCTCCAGATGCGCCTGCGGGCGAGCTGCGACCAAGTCCCCATGACGGAGTAGCCGGAGAATCGCGCCTAGACGCCGAGAACCGGGCTTCTGAGAGGGTAGACACAGAGGCCAATCAGAAAATATGCTGGAGCGAGCACAAACGCGGGAGTCGTCAAATCAAGTCGCAACCCGTCGTCCAAACGACAGACAGTTTCGGACACATGCGTTGTCCAGATGAACAGCTGCAGCACGAGGATACTCAGAAACAGCCTCCGGTGCCTTCATGTGGCCAAGTGACCACGGTGTAGTGCTCGGGAGATGATGCAGGCACTTGAGATAGTGTGCGGAGACGGTATCCAACTGCAATTGATGGATCCAACTCGAGAACGAGCAGACGAGAAGGAGCAGACACAGTGCCGGATAGTAGTGTGGGATATAAAGGGCTAGATAAATCCCGCAGTCATGCTGGCCAAGAGGAATGAGACATTGTGAACAGTTTCTCGAACCACGGTTCTGGAACAGGGCGGGCAGGCAGGCTCGTAGAAACGAGGCTTCGCCGCGTCACCTGCACCGCCTCACATGATAGCCGGCTGAAAGGTCACAGAGCGCAATTGGGAGCATCTGCCGTGGTTCGGCGTTGGCGACGCGAGCGGTCGTACGAGGCCAAAGGCCAACTGTCGGAGTTTCGGACCGCGGGCTGCCGGAAGTATATGACCCTTGCCCGCTTACCTTCATTCGCCCGCTCATTTTCTATAGGTTTCGCACGAATTTTTCGCTCGTGCTGGCGGGCATTTTTTTCAGTGCTTTTTGCGGCACCAGAGGGTGTCTGGGTGCTAGTTCTACGCGAATGGACGGGTAAAAAAAGTGCGCTCTATCGTGGCGTGTCGGCAAGCTCGCAACGCCGCGCCTCCATATCTACCGGGGTCCATTGACTAGCATTGAGCGCTCCGGCGCGCCAGCGTCGTACTATGTCATTGCGTTTCGTGAGGCAGCGCTCCCAGTAGCACCCGCACGTCGCCCCAGCTCCCTTTCTCGGCTTCGTTTGCCCAGGCGCGCCCCGCCGTCATATACTCTGCGCTGGCGTAAACTCCCTCTGGATCTTGCACTACTTTGGCGCGTGACGTGATGCCGGGCGTCGACTCGCGGACGCCGCGGCGAGCGATACGACAGTCACTGCTGGCGGGCTCTCTGCTGCAGTGCTCGCAGCTACACCAGTCCGCAAGCGCGTGTCTGGGTACCTGCGCTGCGCGAAAGGACGCGTGAACAGAGTGCGCTCTATCGTCGGGCTCACGATCTCTATCGGCAGCCACACCTCAGGAGGTGGCCGTTACGGGGCGTCCATGGGCTGGCATTGCGCGCACCAGCGTCGCACCATGTGCATGGGGTACAGCGGTGCTCGGCGAGGTTGAGCAGCCGTATCTTCGATCTGTCGCGCAGACGATATGCACTGCTCTGACCGGCCTGAACTCGCTCGTTGTTGGCGAAGCTCGTTGCCGTATCGAACGGCATCAGTGCGGTGTCTCCGAGGACGTCAACACGCATGCGTCTCACTGACGTCTGGACAATCGCAACTCGGGCAGACGTTTGCAGCCCTCGCGAGCGTCCGGGTGCAATCTTCGCGGGAGTGTAACGACGGGCGCGTTTCCGGGAAGCAACGCGCGTACTCCGGACAGACGGGTGCGCGCACGCGCATCTCGCCTCGTGCGCGTGTTTCCCAGTCTGCGGCACGAGCCTGCACGTGGCGATCTGCGGCCCATTCGAATGCTGAGTTGCTTCGCAGTTCGGGATGACCGTCGACGTTCTCCCTCGCTCTCGAGGCTCGGACTTTTGGACCTTGTGCTTCTTGTCCAGACCGCACAGTCAATGTGCCTGGCGGTCTGCTCTATTAAAGGGTGAATGCCACTGCTGTGCACGCCGCACGAATCATGGGCGGGGATATCCTTTGGGAGGTTCTGCGCTTGTCCATGGACACGCACTGTCGCTAATTTTTGCGCGGTCTCCGCGGCATCTGAGCACCGCTAGCTGACGTCGGGCGTACGAGCTGATGAACGACGCATATTTCCTTGCGTGAGGACGACGGGCGCGTCTTTTAGGCGGGCCCGGCGTTCCCAACGCTCCTTGCTCCGACGCTAGCGTGCAGACGACACTCTCTGCCTCGGACTCGCTCGCATGCTGTTCCGCGTGCCTTGACTCACTGTGCTTCGTACTTGCCGATCAGACCACACTTACTGATCGATATCATGCGCGTTGGTTTTTTCAGCGCTGAGGGGCGGCGCCGCGTTCATACTCACACTGCGGGCTCGCTACTCTGCGCGCTGCAGTGCACACCCCGCTCTCGAGAGTCTGAACCGGCATGTCACCTGCCTCAGACACCGCTGTGTGCGTTACGCTGGTTTGCCCAGATTCGATTGCGGTATGACGACTCACGCTTTTGTATCGTGCTTGTCATCTTCGTATGCAATCCCCGACTCCTGAACTACATCTTATTTGACATGCAACTTCTCTCTTGGGAGATCAAGTGTGTGTGAAGCTGAATGGGCTAACAGTTCGGGCTGAAGAAAGCTGGTAGAAGATGCTGTGATCATTGCAGAATGAACAGACAGTGAGCATGTTGGGGTACATGCGTGTGTGATCAATTGGCAGTCAGCCATCCTGAGCCAGCTCCACGACACGCCAATCTGCACCCTTGCCATCCTCCATCTCAGTGTTTTGGATCTGTGAACAATGAGAAAGTGTCAAGGGATAGAAGCAAAGAACGGCACGTACGGAGTTGTGCGACTGGAAGAAGCACTGCACGTGTGTGAACACGTTATCGAGGGTGTCCCAGTCGCGGTTGTAGTTGAGCTCCTCCGGTCGAAGATCGTTGACATGATGTCTGACACCATGAACCGCAGAAGCGCGGTATGGGTGTTCAACTCGTCGTACATTGCATGTCCTTTGTAGAATGCGTGATTGCCAGTAATGGGACGGTCCTTGTCTTCGTACATGTCGTTGTAGTAAATACGGTCCAGCGTTATGTCGCAGGTCCCGCATGGTCTTGTCGCTGGTGGCCAGCTCGTGGTAATGCATAAACCTGCGCTTGCTGGCGCACGTGCACATGGTGACGGCGTAGGTCTTTCTGCCCGCCGGCTGGACTGGGCTGCCCTGCAGCAAAGAATGAGCTTGATGTCGCCAAAAGGGACAGACTACTCACCACCCAGACGTGCGTATAGCAGTTGTACCGTGATGTATGAGGTATCAGCGAGCTGCTGTGCTTCGGCTGAGAAGACGGGTTCTGAGGGTGGCCGATACTTGAACAATGAGATTGCGATGTCTGAAGCTTTCCGTGGGGGACGATCAAGCGGGGGGTGCGCAGATCAAGAACGATGACGACGGACACAGGAACGGCAGTGAGCCAATAGTTGCCCTGCGGTATTGGTGCAGAGACTCACGCAACGCAAGTGCCGATTCCCAATCTGGGCCGATGAGATGCGATCGACGGACAGGCGCGTGGAATGCTAAGCAGGACGTCAGCCGCTGGCGACGGAGGTAGCTCGGACATGGTACAAATTCTCACTCGAAGACCAGCATTCTGCGCGCGTAAGATATTGTGCGCGGGGGTGCGAGACGGCCAAATAGAGGGCAGATAGTGGTTCGAGGGCAAGAGCGCAGCGCATCACATATCACGGGTTCCGTTCCGCCAGGCACGTGCCGCTCGCTGGCTCCTGGTGCGCCGCTGCGCTTACTTGGTCGTTCGAGGCACAGTCGTTCCCCCTGGTATACACTCCAAGATACTATTCAGCTCATGAAACAGAGTGTGTCTCTGACGGAGGCGAGCTATAATACCGAAGTGCAAGATCGGCGCAAGAAGAAATTTCATGTTTTTACCGTCCGCAGTGCGCATCGCACCAGCGTACAATGCATCCCCTGTGCATTTCTGCTCAGAGAGACAACCACCCAACTCACCTCCACCATCGGAACCGCGTGGCGCGCGCGCAATACCTCAATTTCCATCCCGTCAAAATGATAATCCCATCACCCAATCCTCCACTCCGACTGCCTGAGTATGCCCCGACTTGCAGCCTCACAGTGCAGCTCCATCGCCGTCGACGACATATTCTCTTGCATAATGAGAGAAGTTGGGGCATTTGACCGCTGCAAAGTTGTCCGTCGAACCGCGGAGCGTGATGAAGTCTAGAAGATCGGCATCGTAGACAAACAACGCCCGGAATTCGCGAGCGAGGAGCTCGAGCATGTCGGTGAGCTCGTCCACGTAAGAAGAAACGCCATCGAATAGATCCGGAAGGCTCAGAACAAAACGTCGCAGGTGTGGCGCCTGAAGGAAGAAGTCGGGCATCCGAGTCTGCGTCGAGTCGTCCAACCATTCCGGCCATGCGGCTAGGCTTATCTCCAAGGAGACGAGGAGCGGCGCGTGGAGCTGAGCTTTGAGGAATGTCCAGATGTGCGCGATCGAGAGCGAGAGAGAGGTGAGGCGTTCGCCGCAGAGCTTCTTAAAAACATTGCAGGGATTCGTAGCGTCCCAGAAATTGAGAGTGCCAATCTCCCAACGGAACTGGCTGTCGGACGTGAGTTCGGTGGTGAGGATGACGTCCGGGCTGCCGTCCGAGATGATCATCCCGAGTGGCCCATCGTGCGTGGAGAGAAACATTGGAATGAGCGCCGAAAGGGGTGAAGCATTGAGGAGGACCATGTGGGGAATACGTTCCAAAGGCCATGATTTCTCCAACTCGAGGAGCTCGACATACATGCCGTTCCTATCACCCCGCAAGGTGACCTTGAGGAGCGAGGCAGGCAGAGGCGCGAGCGGAAGCCGGGTTGTATACGTGACCAGGTGTAGATCTACCGTCAGCAACCTGGGACAGACACGAAATAGGTAGTCGGCTTCGGAGTGTATCGGAAGCAGGCAGGCAAGATGCTGCAACGAGCGGTATTGGCTCGAATGCGTGAAGACGAATATACCCGACAAGCTGCGCAAATTTGGAAGACAGTGTTCGGCAAGCTGGTGCGAGGAGTTGAAAGCGTCCTCAGGGAACGTGGGACCCATGCAGTTGACCGAGATCAGCTCCTCCAACACCAGTTGTCTTGGATTTATCCGACAGAATACGTGGCGTGGGCCCTCATACACCTGTAGTCTTTGCAGGTCTGAGTGTAGTAGGGTGCGCAAGCGCACTGCGTAATCGTCCTCGTCACCCCGGTATGCATGGGACAGTTTGAGTTGGAACGGAGCAGGGCGGGAGCGCTGCAACATGATTGCGAGGCGCTCAAAGGCCGTATCCTGTTGGATTCGTTCCGTGAATTCCCCAGAGGAGAAGCTCGCCCAGAGGTAGGGGTCGGCGAGGGCAATAGTGCGCCAAATGTGCGAGACGTGGCTCGCTCGAACGCGGGTGTCGAAATCCGCAGCGCGGAGACAGGCCGTGAGAATTTCGACAGGCAGCTGACGCGTGATGCACTGCGAATGCCGATTATTCCAAGCTTGTGCAAAATCTACGCAAGCAGCCTGGACGGCGGAAATTGCTGCTTGGATCGCTTCTTCGACTTGAAGCGAGCTAATAAAAATCTGTCAGAGACTCCTAAGAGAAAAATGTAGAATCTAGAAGGCGCACGATTGCACGTTCAGGGCAACATCGCTCAGAACGCTCTGCACGGCATTATACAGCGTCGAGCGATGATGTTCATGCAACATGTCTTCGAAGGCGTCCCTGACCGAGAGATGATTCTTTCCACGTTACAGCTCCAGCCTTGTCGCGGAATGAATATGGCTTAGAGGAACGGCGAGCTGAGCGGAGGAAGGCAAGCGTCAATAATTCCGGCCCGGGCGACTCCGACATCACTTGATCTCCGTCTTTGACAACGACCAGACTACGACCGTGGGCGGACGCCAGTGCCCGGGCCAAACCGCAGCGATGCTCCTGCGTTTTCCTTTTAGGAATCCGAGCTGCTCTCGACTTGACGCGGCCTGGACTTGCTGCACTTACTCTCGATTGCGTCGCAGCATTCCAGAACCTCGGCTCTGTGAACTGTATACAACGTCCAATTCCTCTATGGTGGCCTTCAAGTTGTAGATTGACGATTAATCTCCTCGAGACGTTGCATTGCGACGCCCAAAACGAACTCTCGCAGCCGGGTATTGGATTTTCCTATGACACGCGACGCTTTCACTGACTTCCCGGCACTGACAGAGCGCGCACTCCCGCATTCTCGCTAGCCCCAGTTGCGAGATGGTTCTGCTCGCTCGAAGGAAGACTGTCTTTCAGCGACTCACTCTCCCAGTCTGATCTCCACGGCGCGGATTCCGGGACTTCAGCAACGGGAATGCACCTGTGAGCATCGCAGCGTTGTAACGGCCAGAGTTGTTACTCGCCTGGCGAGTAAAGTGCGTCACCTCGAGGTGTCTGGGCGCCCGAACGTCGTAGCTGCGAATTGCTCTACACGGGCGCACTGCGAACCCGGCCATGGCCCGCAGTACCCGTGTTCCGCTTTGCTGTATACGAACGTCAGAGCTCCTACTTATCTCGCGACCCGCCTGAGTTTCCCACCCACTCTGCATACTCTCCCCCGCCCGCGGTGAACGTGGAAAGGACACAGGTTTTGTCTAGTCGATCAACAGCCCGGTCGGTGCGTGGATCGCGGCCGCGGGGAAGGAGTACAGTATGAGGTCGCGAGTGGAGTTGCGAAGCGCGCACTGGCAGCAGGCCTGTTCCCGTGCCTCTCGCTTCGCACGCATCACCATTGATCGCTGGGTTTCCTGCCCCCCGTAAAGATTTCCGTGCCGAGCATACGTCTAGACGGTGTACCAGGACGTCTCAATGCAACCCAATGAATCCCCACTCACGATACGTCTAAATCAGCCATTGTATGCAAAGTCTCACACAAGCAACCTAGATCAGATCCCAAAACCGCAAAACTGGATTGTGGTGCCATGCCCGCCAGCCTCGCTCATCCAAGAGCGTCTGGGAGACCTGTCAGTCAATTCTGCCCGATAAATCTCACAAGAATAAGCCACCTTTTCCCGAGGTCCCGGGTTCTGCAGTCCATCTGGACGAGCCAACTTCGGCGCGGATTCGAAAAGCCGAACCATGTCGTCGAGGTCGGGCTGATCATACGCTCGCAGGAGGGGGAGAATAGCGTTCCGTACGTGCTCTCTGAAGCGGAGATGAGCAGTCCTTCTGAGATATACTAGCGAACTCACGGATCGGGACACAGCGTGAGCTCTCGCTCGATTCCCCTACGAACGCGGTCCCACCTGCGATACATCCCATCCAAATTGCCATACGACCGAACGGCCTTCCCAAAAACAATTGCGGCAGCTGCGGAGTGGCACTCCAGGCTCTGCCGCCGGTACCTACTAGTTTGGATTTCGCGCTGAAAGCGGACATGGCAGTGGATGCCGTCGCAGTTGCACGGCGCGCCAATGGCGTGCTTGCGCTCGACCAGGGCCTTGAAGATACGGAGGCACGTCGCGAGATTGCGTACGTTCGATTGGTCAAGAAGAGGGAAGCCCAAGACGACTTGCCACTCGCCGAAGGCCGCCTCTTTGAAGAAGAAACAGTTCACGTCGAATAGGCAAGGGGCCATGTTTGTTTGACATCGTCGCAGTAAGCTGGGCAACTGCCTCAGGATCAGAAAGTCTGATTTCCACGTTTTCACACACGAAATCGTTTTAGAAAAGCCTTGACTTGGCTGAGGGATGTGGAGCTCGAGCGGCGACTCGTTGACGGCTTGGTACAAATCGTACAAGCGCTATCGGAAGGCTGCATGAACACATGATCCTCACACTATCAACAGAAAGACTCACCTGGATGGATGTGCGGGCGAAAGGTTGGTAGTACGTCCCCGTCCGGTCATCGTGGAAATGGAAAACCGGCATGCCGACGTCGAATCTAAGCTGGATATCGTGCATCGCAGTATACACCTCGTGGATCGTAGCCCCCTGTCTCTCAAGCGACCTCGCAACTGCATCTTGGTCGTAGCTATTCACCGTCATAAGTCGCAATGTCCAAGGCAACGAAGCAATATGAGGCATCTCACCATTCAGAGACGGCCAACAGCGTCTGAATAACACCAAGCTGCTCGAACAGCCGAGCTCTGAGCACGTCGACCTCCGCACGCCCTCCGAGAATGCTCCACGCCGCGACAGTCCAATACTGCCGCCACACAGCGGCGCCCTTAGCGCGCGTAATCTTCGCCTGAAGCCCGTGGATGCGCGCTTGCATGCCCCGCAGCGCCTTTCGCGAACTCTCCAGCGCACATGCGATCGCGTTGTGCACATCAGGGCGAATGCACCGCACCTTCACTGCCAGGTCCACGGATTGCAGCGCGCGCGAAAACGCACTGAGATCCTCGACGAGCGTTTGCATCTCGCTCGAGGCGCCGGTGACGTCGCTCAGTGCTTCCCTAAGCTCCCACGCGATCTTGACGACGCTCGCGATGTCGCCGAACGAGCCAAAGGCGAATGCTACGACGGGCATGCTGAGAGGCCGGGAGAAAATCCGCCGGGTGAGTCAGACGCTGCGCGGAGTGCAAAGCAACTCTTTAGTCCTCCCAAGGATCGGGACGCAACGGCAGCAGCGGACGAGCGGGATTCCTGGGAACGTGGAGATACGCGAGGCAGACACCGCAAGGACAACAACAGCGGCCAGCGATTCCCGGCACGCTAAGAATAGAAAGACAACAGCTGCAGGTTGCCATTGAATTGGAATGGCCCGTCCGAAGACCACTGGAACAGAGTTCTCAGGAATGCGGAGTCGACCCATGGCAAGAGG
Source organism: Auricularia auricula-judae (assembly GCA_002092955.1). NCBI lineage: Eukaryota > Fungi > Basidiomycota > Agaricomycetes > Auriculariales > Auriculariaceae > Auricularia > Auricularia auricula-judae. Next base: position 19,601 of record NCVV01000109.1, read on the forward strand.
GGAAGTGGAACCTTTAGCGGACCTGCAGCGTATTCCGCTCCGCTTGCAATAGGACCGGACACGCGGTGCGACAGCGCGTAAATTGACAGTCAACGGGTTATAGCATCCTGGACGTGCGGCGATCAGTCAGCCCGAAGAGTTAGGACTAGGCATCGAAGGGTACTCACTTGCCTTGCTGGATTGAGTCCGTTGGCATCGCACTATCTCCAACAGCAGTGGGATTCTTGCCGAATGGCGCGGGCCTGCAGGCGCATTTACCGCCGACTAACCTGTTCACCCGCATCGCAGCCGTTCGCAGTGCGAAGTTCAAAAGAAGGTCTCACTCCCGCATCGATGGAGGATGCACCGTGCCGAGGTCCATACGGACAACGATCTTGATTTCAGCGAGTAGCATACACTCGCGCTCTTGTACAGGCAGAGTTACATTTGCAGTCGAGTTGGCGTTGTTTCGATACACATTCGTTCTTCTCGGGCACCGCATCTTCAGATATAGAGCGGTTGGATGTGCGGCACACGCCCGACGGCCACGATGTACGTCGAGTTGATCTACGGAGAGCGGAACGCACGTGAGCATATAAGACGCGAAATCGGGCGGGCGGAGGAGGAAATAGCAAACGTGTGCGACAGAAAACCAAGACGAAGACGAACGGAGAGCCAGAGGTGCAAGTGGGCGATAAGGAGCAGCGACAAGCCGGTCTCCGCAGGCAAAAGGTGCGCAGAAGGACCCCAGCGGAATGAAGAGGCAACGTCGGATGCAGGGCACGCGGGGAGCAGGTCAGCACGGAGGGACTCCACAGAGCCCATGCCCACGCGAAGCCTCTCCCTACCATCCGGTGCCACGCCCACGCTAGCAGAGACAGAGCGAATAGGAACAACGCACAGCGGCACTGCGGATGCTGGGTGCGCGTCGGATCCCACGGCGTGCGCGTCGGACAGCTCGCGCGTGCCATGCGAATGGGAGGCCCTTCAGCTGTATCCATCCTATTACGCATGCGGATCGTGACGTTTGCCAATGCAAGACGTACCGACGTCCACCGTCACCGCGAGCCCGCGGCGACCGGCGGCGGCATGCGCGCCTACATCCTCGAGGCAGAACACACGGCCACGACCTGCGCGTTGACGTCCATCGCGAGGCCGTGACGCCCACCCGGCCACCTGCCGCGCAGAAGCAAGTCGGGAGCCCACCAGTTGTACGCCAGGAAGTGCGCTGCCGCGCTAGATACACAGGACGCAAGCGAGCTCGCACGGCGTGAATCGGAAACAAGCAGCAGTGCGCAGAGAGCAAGACGGCGACGCGCGCGAAAGTGAACGGGGCGAAACCGACAACAGCAGCAGCGGGCGCGGTATCGAGCGAAACGACAGCCAAACCCACCGCCGCCGCGGCTTGCCGATGCCGACTGCGCGTTGCAGAGAGAGATCGGGCCACGCAGTGCAGGCGCGCACGGGAAGGCCGCCTTCAACGCTCGCGCCAGCGACGCCAGCTGCCGGCATCGCGCCGAGCCAAACTGCGTCCATCCAAACGTGCGCGCCTCGACTGGCCAGTGGGAGGCGCGAACAAGTCCACGCGCACGAACGCTCGCGAGCGCAATGTGCATAAGCACCGGAGGGCGCCTCCGTCAGCGGCAGGCGCGAGTGTCGGAGCCAGACATGCGCGTCGAGACTCCGGCGGCAGGAGAACCAGGGCGACCCGTCACCCGCAATCGGCCTCTCCGGAGAGCCCAAGTCGGGGGGACGACCGTCCAGATGCACTAGCATGCGAAGAGCAGACCGAACGGAGCGTACACCGACCCCGGCTGAACACAGCGCGCGTGTCCGTCAACGCGGGGAGGGCGCGTACAGCAGCACGACTCCCGTACGCCTGTCTGCGACTGCACAGCCCGCAGCGCGTCTGCGCTCGCGTACTCTCGCCGCCTGTCTGCGCTCACGCACGCCCGCCGTCTGTCTGAGCCCGCAGAAGCGCACCGTCCGTCTGCGCCAGCATACGCGCGTCGTTCCGACTGCGCACAGCAAACGACCCGGCATCTGCGCCTGCATACGACCGCTGCCTGTGTGCGCCTGCATACGAACGCCGTCTGCACAGGCGCGCCATCTGACCTGCGCACAGCAGACGACCCGCGTTTGACCACGGGCGGCGTCCGTCTGTGCCCGCGTACGCCACGCGCGCCGTCGCATACGCCCGCGTGAAGGCTGCGTCCGGCGTCCGGTCTACGCTCGTGTCCGCCCACCATCTCCCTGCCCACGGTGCATCTGTGCTTGCGTACGCCCTCCGTCCGCTCGCGATGTCGTCAGCCATAATATAGCGGGCACCCCCCCGCGTCTCGGCACGAACACGCGGCGCAGGCTGCATGCTCCGCGTGCAAGCGCGCAAGACGTGAGCAAGCCCGCGCGAATGCTGCGACGGATTTGGAGTCCAGGATGCCAGCGCGCGCACGCAAGACGGATTGGGAAAAGGGAGGGCACCAGGTTCTCCTGGCCGGCGTAGCGCGGCGAATGGAAGAGCGGGTTCAACGGCGCAGAGAATGAAAGGGCAAGGAAAGAGGTGGGTAGACAGAATTGCGAGCAGGAGCATGAAGATGGAAGCGGAAGGGACAGAGGACGAAGGTAAGGCCTTGTACGCGGGGTACAAAAACGAAGGAAGGAACGCTGCTCGCGCACGTGCAACCGGGAGCTCGAAACGCGGGTAAATGGCTAGGAAAGAAAGAATAGCGGTGGCGCCAAAGGGCAGCACTAGTCGAAGCAGATCTAGAAGTCTACGCACATGCGGATGACCCTAATAATAATGCGTTTTGGTGCGGTTGAAGTTGGTCGAGGTCGTGAAGGTGTCCTCCGTCCAGTACACGTTCTTCATCCACGTCCGTCGAGCGTCAGCATTTTCGTGGAACCAGGATGCAATTGGAATGGCGAGCGTAGAAGGGATCGACGAGAATCTGGCGCCGCGTCGTCAGCACAGCGCGCCATGCAGCAGGCAGCCGCGGGGGAAGATGAGCGTACGAACGCGACAGGCCGGACGCCCGCCTCGGTCAGGCGGCCGCTGGATAGCATGCCCTCCAGCCTATCGAGCACCGCCAAGAGCTTGGTCACAGCAGCTTCGTATGCCTCCTGCGTCGCCGCGAAGCCCGAGCTGTACACTCCATCTGTCGCAGCCCTTCGTCAGCACAGAGCGCGCGGAGAAAGGAATGGGCCGCGCACCGTTAACGTCCGAATACACCCACTCGTTAACAGTGTCGGTTTGCCCGCACAGGTCCTCGGGGTACAGTTCGAGCGCTGCCTTCTCAGGCGCCAGTATGGCGTTAAAGGCCGAGTTGAAGATGCGGATATGTACGGACGACTCGTTCACGATCGTCCGCGCCTGCGTGTCCTGCAGCACCAGCACCGTGAACCTGCGAAAATATGCGTCGGCATTTCGCCCATCCGGCGCGCACAACGCACCTGCCCTCATAGTCCGACGCAGTCTTCAATTACAGATCCATGACATTGTTCGCGCCCACGTGCGGGTCGCCTTGGCGCCGGTGAACGGTCAGCCGTACTCGCCGTCCGCGAACTGACGACCGTCACACAGCTGTGCGCGTCCAGGCCGTCGAGCTTGCGCACGATCGACGCGCGCGTTGCCCATGCTGCGACACCACATCAGTATCTTGCCAAAGGAGATAAATAAGAAAGAATTGGACGCACGGCAGGCATAGGTCACACATCAATGAGCGCCGACCGCTCTGCGCCCGTCCAGGCTTGAGGAAATTGCGGAAGGATGAGCGGGCACGCGCTTGAAGGAGCCGTCGACGCCGTGGAACTTGGGCTTGGAGATGTCCATCTGGGGCGTAGAGTGGGTGCGCGGGCGAGAGAATTGAGTGTGCGGACAGCAGTTCGAGCGATAGATGAGCGCAGGAGGACAAGCGGAAATACTTCCGGACGCGCTTGCGTCCGCTGGGCGATCCCGGCCCGACACTCCGGCGCGTTTTTGACCACAACCACGATGTTCTTTTGCTCGCGACGCGACACCGCGCCTACAGGGCATATAGCCCTCCTTCCTCATCTTTTAGTCTGCCATGCGGACCGTAGCGTTCTTGCGCTGGACCTGACGACTCCAGCTCTGGATGTTGAACGGAAACCTCCAAACTCGACCACTGTGGTCGACTCTCGAGCTCGTTATTTCTCTGGATTCGCAGATAAACTGCGCGCCTTCTACTCCGCATTGCCCTTGCAGCCTGTCATACCTCGTTCGGTAGTCGTACTGGATCTGACTTGACACCGCCGTACTCGACACTTCCTCTGGTCCGGGCGCATGCGGCTCTGTCCAGCGGATTGCACCCCGTACGGACGAACCGCAGTCTAATATACCCTTGCTTGCGAAGGTCACGGGTGCACTGCTGAACTCCACGGGCATCTGCGACGACTTGTTAACTGCGCTCAAGGAGTCCGCGTCAGTGGACTTTCGAATCCAAGTGATTTCGCCCGTTCCAACGAAGATCCACGGTTTGGTGACCTTCCGCAGTCACCACTCTGGTTGCTTCAGCTGTTCCGGATAGTTTCTCCCTTCCCAACGTGCGCTGTACGCGAAGCTGCTCTCTCCGCGACTGGAACATTTTCCTTGATTTCGTCCGTGCGACAACCTCGACTAAAGCTCTTCTCGAGGCTCCTTGGCGACTAACTGTATCGTACCCTCGAGACTCGAGCGCGACATGCACTTTGGCGGCGCGCGTCCGATAAATCCGACTGCTTAACGTGTTCTATGTCTCTAATACGGACAGAGCTCGTCTGATAAACTCGACCTTGGCTTCCATTACGGGTTCGTCATCATGGCAAACTCTCCAGTACCACACATCAACATGTCCGCAACGTCTGCCGCGTCACGGTCTTGGATTGTTCTGTAGCATCATTACACACGCTAGACCAATGCTCTCGCGCGCCCCTGTTTCTTATCTGCCAACACCTACGATGCTAAAACCCGTTGGCTATCTCCTTGCCCGCCCGCAGATACATCTCGTCTTACACCGTGTCTCAGCCACACATACACAGCATAACCAGGGCATCTGGTTCGGTACCTGACGTGAATTGACACGCTGCCTGGCGCTCCCGGGTCCTAAATTTATGCATGCCGCTGCCTGCTCGAGTACATTGGCGCTCATGCCCATTTCTGGCCGGACCGAATAATCCCCACATTCCCCGCGACGAAGGCGGTGCTCTTCGACATTCAGGGCCGCAGCGTCCTTGTTTATGCACTACTCTGTTTACTTATATGGTCCGGGGCGAGCGGAAATGCAGATGGCCGGACACCAAGGGGCGTATTATAATGTCGCGCCTCATCGCGCGCGGCTCCTCAGGCCTCACTCGTCGTGAACGAGCATGCCCATCTTTGCCCTCGCATTCGGCTCCTTCGGCGACTTTGTCACCGTCCTTCAGCTCGCCTGGGCGCTCCGCGCGCAACTCAACGACGCCGCTGGCGCTTCTCAGCAGATCCGCGAGCTCGTCGAGGACATCGACATCTTCAGGCGCGCCGTGCAACAAATCCAAGTCACTGTCCACCGCCGACGCAGCGCGCTGACGCCCGACGTCGTGAACGGCATCGAGTATGCACTGGCGGCTGTGAAAGACGTCCTTATTGCTGTAGACCGCAGGACGCGCGCGCATCAGCAGAGGATTACGCGCGCTGAAGGGCAGGCTGCGTGGCGGCGGCTGTGGCGGATTGCCGCGTGGAGCTTCCTGGGCGGAAATAGAGAGGTCGAGGCGCTGAGGGCGCGCCTGCGCGACCATGTGACCGCGATGCAGACCTTCTTGTCCCTATCTCAGAGGTGCGCACGTGCATTGTCAGTGACGCGATCGCTCACGCGCCTCAGCGACGACCACGATGCCGTCTTGCAGCGCCTCGACGACCAGCACACGACGCTCGATCGGCTATCGAGCGTCGTCAATGCCATCCATGCGCATTTTGGAGTGGACACGCCGACGTTCCAGTTCCGCGACGAAAGGACGGGCAAGTTTTACCTCCCTTGCGCTCGCACATCACTTCAGGTGAGCTGAGATTACATGTTCGGTATGATATGTATGTGTCTCATACCTTGCTACCATAGCGATTACACGACCTCCGTGAAGTACTGATCACGATGTGGGAATGGGGCTTCCGAGCAGGCGAGGGCTTTATGCCGATGCAGCGATACCTCGCCACCGAATATACTGGGCATAGCTTCCAAAAAACATTCTGGTACTCGACATTCCATCCTATTTTGTCTGTCGTGCGTCAGGCTGACGGCATTGCTCTGGCAGGATGCACACCTCCGTGCGCACTCCGCTAGGTCTGGACTGCTTTTTCTTCAAATCCGACTTCGGGCAATGGCAAGTCCTCGTCTCCGTGTCGCCCTACACCGACGACGGCGAGAGAATACCAGACAGAGATCACAAGGTGATCCAGCGCGTACTGGCGCCCCTGTTGGAGCAGACGCACTTGACTCTGATGTCGTGCGACTGCCCCGGCCCGCGCTGTCACAGCCAGCTGTCAGAAAGCCCAACTCAGGGCGGTCTTGGGGAGCCGACGATGCGGATTCTCATCTGTTTGGCGTTCTTGGCTAGGTGGCGGCGAGTCGGCGCGATTTGGGACACTTTGCGGAATAGTGTGTTGCGGGATCAGTACAGGCCAGCTGTATTGCGGGGTCAGATCCGGTGGAAATGCTGACTTTCGGAAGATAGCACGACATGCTATCTATCTGAGGGCAGTGCGCGATTCCCCGCCAATCTTGACTTTTACTTTCCGCGCATGTCGTATCGGCCGCATCCAATCACACATCTGCCCCACGAAGTTCTCGGAGCCCAAATGACCTGGAGAGATCTCCAGTGCTTTGCGCATCGAAGCAACGCGGAGAGCATATGACGGCCTAGTCTCCGTCGCGGACTCTACGTTGTGATGACAGTCGATCACAGATGTAGAATGACGGCCGGCAATGGTACCGGGGACTTCCGGTTAAGCGGAACCCGGACTTTCTGCAGCACACCGGTTAAGCCAAACCCGCACTTTTGGACAAAATCGTGTGCTCACCGAGCTCAAGTGGAGTGTATCTAGTAGTCTAGCAGTATTATTTGAACCGCTTGAGTTCGCTTAGGACCGCTTGAGTTCGCTTAGCACCGCTTGTAACCGCTGACGACCAACTCGTGTACAAACCGCTGAGATACACGCGGAACCGCTTAAGACCGCTCAGGAGCACTGGAAGGATACTATATATGGTCCTCTATGCACTCAGGTTGCGACTGCTCAGACCGCTTGAGACCGCTTGGGACCGCTTAAGACCGCTCGAGTGATTCGAACTGCATGAGACCAGCACCTCCATACAGTCACTCTATTACGCTGCAACAGCACCATCGTCTACCATATACACTGCAACCATGCTGTTAGCTCCGCAAGTCTGCTGATTGAGCACATACGGTCGGAATCAAAGGAGTTCCAGTCTTGACGCACACCAAACCTCGAACAGGCAGTGGCTCGTAAAGTTCTCACCTCTTCCAGCAGTGAACCATAAAATGCAACTTTTTGAGATGCATAGGCCGCTGCTCCCAGAGCATTGTACCACACCCGCAACTCATCTGCAGGTTGGCGTTGCCATACTGGGATATCTGAACCGTACGATTCAGCTGCTTGAGAAGCCTGGTGCTGCAGCTGCACAGCCTCGCGTGTCTTCTCTTCGGAAATGCTGGACCAAATCGCGCGCATCTTCACGAAGTGCCGTTCGCATCGACCAAACTCGGCACCAACGATGGCAAGTTGTTCTGTCCAGCGCCACAGATGACCTTTCAGTCGAAAATAGCGAACACGATTATCTGCATGCATGCATGAGTTTGATCCGGAGCCGTAGGCATGCGTAACACACCGTCATCGGTGAGCACGTCGAGCTTGTTTTTCTCAGCTTTTGAGATCAGGGATACATCGAGCTCGCCGCGCCAGAACCATGCAACAGCGTGTTTCTCCTTGCCAACTCCGAGAGGCTGAGGTTTATCCACGGGCGGATGTGCTCGGAGCATTGTAGTATCAAGCGTACGGTATGTCGGATCATCCTTGGGCAGACCAAGTGCTCTGAGCGCATCGAGATGCTCCGAGTAAATCTGAACATATGCCTTTTGTTTCGACTTCATTTTTTTCAGGTACGCCCTCGCCCTGGTCTTTCCGCTGGTAGTGTCGACCTGCTCTCGAGCTTCATCTGCGTATGAGCCAAATTGACGAATGCTAAATCGAAGGTTGGACAATGCGTTCTCTGCATGTGCCCTTCGCATCTCATTTTCCACGTGCACCAACCGGTCAGAAATGCAATTTTCCTTCCGCTCTTCTCCGCTGAACCACGAAGGCAGCATCAAGGGAACGTCCTCGGCGTGCGTAGCGTCGTCCAGGGCTTCATCGTCATCGTCATCCCCTGAACCACTCTCGACGTCAATGATCGCCTCAGCAATATCTGGCATATGTATCAGCTGCAAGCGGCGGAAGCTCGATATCCGTTCCATCAAGTTTCGACGCTTCAGACGGATTGTTTCCTGAGCCTCCTTGTCGTTCTTGTTCTGACGAGCGTTCTGGGCTTTCACACGGAGTCTCACTCTAGAAAACCATAAGCATGTGGCTGTGTGCGGAATGCCACTTACTGATCTTCCACCAACTGCACACCTTTCGCCATCATTCCCACAAGGCCACGCTTCCGCGCTTGGTTTGGCAGCAGAGCTCGCTCTTCCTCCTCTAGCCGGGCCACAATGTCCTTGTAGCTGGGCCCTGAATTAGCATGAGTTTACAGCCAGGAAGCTCCACTAGATATGAAATACTATTAGCGGGATCCACACAATATCGGCCTCGGATGACATTGTCCGTCACGACGGCTACCTCCGTCGGGTACTGCTGCTCCCAGGCCGTGACGCGTTCTGCGGGAAGTGAACTGGCGAACTCTTCGAACTCTTCTTTTGTACGCTGAACGTGCTTATGAGCTTCCTGCGCCTGAGAGAATAAATATTTCCCTGCCAACGTGTCAATGATGCGGCATGTAGCAGGAGGAGAGAGATAGGTAAAACTCACCGAGTCCCACAACCTTGTTGAAGTTCCAGAAGTTGTGCACGTCGTTCAGTATGTCGTGCCGATGGCCTGCGCCGGCGTCCCTGCATATGGCACCCGCGAGCTTGGTCTCTGCCCATGGCCTCTCTACACCCTCACCACAAGCTCTGCCAGCGCCGGGGGTGTAAAGAAGATGATACAAATATTGACACTTCTCGCAGTGCCCTTGAATGTGCATCTTCGGAATTACCCAGACAAGCTCCTTTGCTATCTGCTCTATGTCCGCCCTGTCTGGAAACTCGGTCTTCAAGCGTCGTAGGACGTTAATGCATAAAGAGCAAGCTCGATCACTTGATAAGGCACGAGGAAGTTGGATGTCAGGCTTGGGACCTTGGGCATAGGCCCAGCCATGGTCGATCATATAGTATCTATCCAAATTTTAGTTTCCGAGGGAGCACCGGGCTCCAAACACCTACTTTTCCCCGAGCTTCAAGTCCACCATTCCCATACTGGGAAACATGCTATGGCGAATGCAGCAAACTGCTGATAGCCCAGATACCTCCCGGTCGCTGATATCCTGAATTTTGTGCATCTTGTCGTACCCGGGGCATGATCCGGCTTCCTATATATATATATATGCTCGAACTCGGCAACTGCATTATAACTGGTTCAATCTTACCTGTGGCACGTCCTGGTTTTGTTTTATGTACGTCTCCCAATCCTCTCGGCGAGGGAAAAATGCTCGCCCGTCCAGTAATGAGGTATCTCCAGCGTCTCTCGGCTTGACCTTCAGATACACCTTGAACGATGCGTCCGTGCCATGCCAAAGTATGAACTTGAACCTATTGAACAGATCAACAGGCAATATAATGCACAAGGTCCTCTCATTGACCTGTGTTTCTCGTCCTTGACCGTCGCGTCCCAGTCTGGCTGCAGATTAAAATTTGGCTCTGGACATGCAGGGCAGGCAACGATGACTGAGCCCGGCCAACGATTCGTAGGAAGATGCTTGTCTATCCCTAGAGCCTGACCGCTGCGAAGTTGCATCTTGAGCACACGCCAACAACGACCCGCCCGCAGAAACCCTTCATATCCTTGCTGTAACCATCGTCAGCTTACATGCACAGGTCGACAAGAAATGTCATACTCTCTGCCTGCCACGCTTGGTTTTTTGGCACACAGCTTGCCAGTAGTCCCAAGTCGATTTTTTACTCTGAAGCGACTCCAGATGCCAATGTGTCATAAGCTCGAACGAATATCCAACCGTCGGGCGAGCAAATGTGCTGGGGAAAATGCGAGCCAGTACCAACTGCTGCACTAGGCTGGGTAGTTCCTGCCTGGGGCCTCGACAACGACAGAGTACAAATGATAGGCTATGACTGCCATTCAGGTGGACGACAGTCATCCTGTGGTCGAACTCATGGTTACTACCCATTTCCGCCAACGTCGTGGGGCATGGTTCTCCGTGGTGCCCTAAATGCACCTTGAATTTCTCGTCGTCTCCTAGAGCAGCAGGCTCGAACGCTGAACCGTTCCATTTCTCGATGGAATGCAGTGGCAGAATCCCGTGGCGTTCGTGGAAGCACGTATGACAGTGCACAGATGATCCAAAGCAGTCAAGGCAGCGGTACAGGCGGTGTCCTGCTGCCTTGCAGTCGCAGACTGTGCCGACGTGCTCATTCCACTCCAAGCTCATTATGCTCTCCAGTAGTCGCTCGCGAACATCCAAAAAGTCCTTGTTGTTCTCTGAGGTTGTCTACACAGCATTAGCTAGATACATTGCACGCAATGAACACATACCTTGCCGTGCGTCGTGCCAATACCCTTTGGGCGGCCTGCTGTTTTCCTTCTGGCCGCGATGCCGCTGCTGGCGCCCGCCGATGGAGCGTCACCATCCAACATCGTAGGTGGTGCATCAGCGTGATACTCTATGCTACTAAAATGGACCTCGGCCGCCTTTCGTTTCCTTGGACTAGTTACAATGGAAGGCTGAGTGCTACATGTGCTGGACGGCGTAGTGCGTCTAGGAGAAACTGGGCCATGTACAGTGGAGGACATGGACATTCGAACACCCCAATTTTTTACTCCTGTAAATTTACAATTCCACGACATTGGGTAGGACCTTCCTCCCATCAACGACATGTGTTGATGAAAAGTAGCCAAGCTTTAACTTGGTGGTGGATTCATGTCAATTGTATTACTCTGTCACGAGTTATGGTGGCAAAACTGATGTGACCATATGCGCACCACACAGCCTGCCAAATTTTATCCAAGCTAGGTACCTCTGAGACCTGTTGCGCATTGGTAGATGAGAAGGTACACTACATGAATACACTCAAGGAATCTCATTTGCAGACTGCTTCATAGCTCAGAGCGCAGACAACTGCAAAMCACAGAATTGGCAAAATTTGAACAATGCACAATCTGCTCTGGAGGAGGTCTCAGGTCATGATGCCTAACAGGCAATGAGATATATGGACATACATTGTGACCCCCAAGTGCCAAGTCCAGAAGCTAATCCATTGGTCTTTGAGAGAGCATACAGATTTTGCACATTCTGTGTTTCACAGTTGTCTGCGCTCTGAGCTATGAAGCAGTCTGCAAATGAGATTCCTTGAGTGTATTCATGTAGTGTACCTTCTCATCTACCAATGCGCAACAGGTCTCAGAGGTACCTAGCTTGGATAAAATTTGGCAGGCTGTGTGGTGCGCATATGGTCACATCAGTTTTGCCACCATAACTCGTGACAGAGTAATACAATTGACATGAATCCACCACCAAGTTAAAGCTTGGCTACTTTTCATCAACACATGTCATTGATGGGAGGAAGGTACTACCCAATGTCGTGGAATTGTAAATTTATAGGAGTAAAAAATTGGGTTGTTCGAATGTCCATGTCCTCCACTGTACATCACTGGCAATACAAGAGTCATGCAAGATGGAGCTGGGCTGCTGGACCGGGTGAGCGTCATATACAGTTTCTTTGAGCACAGGCGCTGCGCGACGCCGACGCGCGCGGGACTGCATTCAGCTGCTGCAAAAAATCTATCCTAACGAGCCAGAATCCTGTAGCGAGGGCTATGGGTCTCCAAATGGAGGCTCACAAGCAGTACACCCACAAATGTGAGCACACTGGACGATACTGATGGCAGCGGCAGGTAGCGTGGGCGGGCGGGGAGAAGTACAGTGCAGCGGACTTCTAAATTCGGTCCGAAATCGGAGACAAGCGGAGCTATCGGAGCATCGACGAGCCAAAGATATATTTCCACCCAGTATCTAACTATTGCTGTAGTCTATCCCACGTGCGCATTGTCTTGAGGGTCGCTTGCTTGACTCCGCCTCTGCTGGTTTTTTCGTTTGGCTTGTGCTCTGCGATCTGCGAGCACCCTGCCTCGATGGTGGCTGTGCTTTTGTAGCCGCCGGTGCCTTGACGGGAGCGCGCTGCCTCATTGCCCGGTCTGAGCGTTCTGGGAGGTCAGGTCGCATGCGTTTATTTTGCCCGGCTCCGGCTGCGGTATTGGACTTCCGTCTGGAGCTCAAAGTTAGAAATCGAGCACACCGAGAACCAAAGCTGACATACTTTTTGGATGGGCTACCATCGAGAGCAGAATCAGCGGACCCAGGAATGGGTGTGAGGGGCGATACAGAGCCCAACATCGGCTGTGTTGTGCGTGGTGTCACGGGCGGCAAAGCCGCTGCAGTCATGCGTGGTGGTGAGAGGGGTGGAGGCGACACGGGTGGCAGGGGTGTGGGTGATATGGTCGCAGCCGTTGGTGGTGAGGGTGGAGGCCCTGTTGTCGGTGGTGAGCTCGCCTGCAGTGCCGGGGGCAGGGGTGTTTGCGACACGGGCGCTTCCGGCGTCAATCCTAGTGCCCGCGACACGGGCGCTTCCGGCGTCGGTGCCGGCGACACGGGCGCTTGCGGTGGCGGCGTCAATTCTAGTGCTTGCGGTTGTGCTGGTGTCAATTGCAGTATTTGCTCTTGCACCGGCGATTGGCATGGCATGGCCTGGATTGGAGCTTCCGGCATCTCTGGCTCGACGCCCGGTACCGGTGTTGGGCCTGTCTCCGGCTGCTGGACGGGCGGAGATGGTGATGCCAGGGAATCTAATCAAGAATGAGATTGTCAATCTTGCAGAAGGTTCCCAAATATAGACACACCATGATTGCTCTTGCTCGTACTCGTTCCTGCATATGATGTCATAATGTGGCGATCCATCGATCAAGAATTGACGACGCACCACGTTTTGCACGCTCCAACACCTTCAACAGCCTAGCAGTCTCCGCCGAGTGGACCCCTGTAGGTATTAGACCAAATCTCCCTAAAATGAACCCACATACCGGGTAAAACCCGCACACAGTAATCCCGAAGAGCCTTGGAATGGATGCGATGCTCTTCGCTCTCTTGCCACTCGCCCACCTTGCCCTTCCCGCCAATAGACTCAAGGCTAGACAAAAAATAAGCTGATGCGCACATGTGATGTGCAGTGCCATACGAGAGTATCTTGACACTGTGGGTCTCGGGATCCAGCTTCGCGAGTTGAAAGACGGCCATGTTGGTCGAGCGGTACCCAAGCTTGGAAATCAGCTGTCCTATTTTTTCCAGCAAATCTTTCTCAGCACTAAGTGAACGTCAGTAATGCAGGTGTGGAATGATCGTGCTTGCTTACGCGTCCTCAATCGAGTCTGCATTGGCTGGAGAGCTCCTTGCAGCACTCATTTCCTGGGCTGCAACCTCATAGCGCAATGTTTCCGTCCTGCTAAGCGAAGCCCATCTTTCCGTAAGTATGCGGTTACGAATAGCCAGGCGGTGAGCATTGTGAGATGTGGTGTCGGGGAAATCGGCCTTGAGCTCCTCGTCGACCTGACGATTAATGTCGGCCTGGTGCGTCCGAGCAAACATCTCTCGGGCACTGTCAGCACGCCCTCGGTCCAATGCCGCATTGCCGCGGCCAGTCTGTACTGCGATGTTGTGTGACGCCTGCGCAGGCGATGGGCTGGCAGGATCTAAGAACTGCAAGGTACCCGAATGTAAATAACGGGGGATACGCACTCTGCTGCTTTTGCAAGTTCAGTCTTATAAATCTTGAGCCATTGGCAGTCCCAGAGCGAATTATTGCGGACGTCCTGTCGGAATAGCTACACATCATGGCTGAGCGATGTCCCGCGTATTGAATTGCATCATACCTCGCGCGCAGAAGCAGCAGTGTACTCTGCAGGGTAAAACTGCGGGAATTTGGCGACCTGGTGCAGCTCATGCCTCTCCCAGACTGAAACGATGTTCGCAGTGGTGAAGTTCTGCACCTCAGACCTGGGAGCGCCCTTGTGCTTCAACATGCTCAGTTCGTACAGCAAAGGCTTCAGTTCCTCCATGCAGGCTGGCGTCACGACGAGATTGGGACAGCCGACCGTCCATTCAGGGCGCTGTACTGGTCTCTTGGGCTTGGTCATCCGTTTCTTCGGGGCATCACTTGTGGGACCAGTCGGCGGATCTGGGGATGTCTCTGCGGTGGGCGAGGGCGGTGGAGGCGCCGCCATGGCTAAGCCGTGATGGTGTGTGAGGAGAATGAGTTCCAACGGAGGCTGGATCCTCTCTTTCAGATGCTTGAGACCGGGAGAAAATCCCCGGGTTCAGCTCGACAACGTTTCATATTTTCATCATAGTTCTGCCGGGCCATGGGAACACACAGACTTCCATTACCGTGCGGCCTCGGAATTCAGACACTACGGAGATCACCGATATGAGTAAATCAATATCCGTTACCCGAATACTTCCCACGAGCTGATCAGTCGGAGCTACATTGGGACTGCTGCGTCGCTTACACTCAGGTTTCAGGTTGCATATTTCGGCATGAAGCCGAAGCTAAATTTTTGTAACTCTAAGGAGGCGTGCAGCATGTAGCTAGAGCACATTACTCCGGTCTAATGTAAAGCCAGAGCTCAATATCGGTCACGTCTACGCCCTTGTCGTAGAGGGCAAACTCGAGTGGAACATGGGGTCCGTCATTGATTTGATCGTTGGGGATGTTGGTGATGCCAAGGAGGGCGCGAGCGAAAGGTGAGAAGTCACCGAGGTAGAACTTGCAGTCGCCCATAATGAGGCGGCGACGGGGCAGGTCCACGGTCAACCATTCGGTGGCCCGTTCTGGAGCCTGTGCGACCGTGAGCAACCGAACGTAGGAGGCAAAAGGTTACACACTTCGCTGCTGGCCTCGAAGATACACTTCACATGGGCGATGATGTTGCCAAGTGTGTTCCAGTCCTGGTCGAGGTAGAGCTCCTCGGGATACAGCGACGAGATGTGACGACCAAGTTCGTCCACCTCCACATAGACGAACAAGCGAAGGGTGGCCATATGGCCAGAGATCGCATAATTGGCCTTGCCGTTGCGGAAGGCCCGACCGTGCTGCAAATTGTTGGTGTAGCGAATGCGGCGTTTGGCTATGTTGTCCAAGTGTAAGATGTTCAAGATGGCGTCGGTGTCGGCCAGTGTGCGGTACTCGATTTCCCTGAGCGGGCTGGCATCCGTGACCATTTGAGCTCTGTAGACCACCGACCCTGCGGAGCGCACCGGCGAAGCCTGGTAGGGAGATATCAGCGGGTACAAGCACTGTGCCATCATGCGGCATACCGGCCAGAAGTGCGTGCAGAAGATCCTCATTTTGATTCGACCGACGATCCCGACATCCGCGACGTCAACCTCCGGCACGACGGTGGGGTGTACCCGTGGGTGGTGGATTTCACCGAGTTCGGTGTGGCGTAGCAGGCGACACCTAATGGATAGCTATGAGCAACGGCGGTCACGGTGTACATGCAAGCACCCACCTGATACGAAGCTGCGAGCAACAGCCGTCGCATAGCATTAATGAACACCGCGAGTTGCTGGCCTTGGAACAGATGATGCACAATTCGGGGTGGTTGAGCGCGTGTTGCACCTCGGCGGGACCGTGGGGGCGAGCGAAGACGTAAGGGATGACCGTGTTGACCGTCGAGAGCTGGTACACAATACCATGACCCGGGCACTGCGGCATGGTGAGAGCGTGAGCAGCGTCCATGGGGTAAGCACACACGGTAGCCAGCTTGAGCATGCCGTGGAGGGAGGGACACGCCACCAGATGGCAGACGCTGCGCAATCGGCGACCGGGCACATGACCCTGTGCATGGTGTCGAGAGCTGTAGGGGCCATGGGTTCCTTGGGGGTATGAGCGATGGGGGTACGAGGGACGTCGGGAAAGTGACAACTCAAGACCCATGGATGAGGGCAGTATTTAGCATGCACGGGCAAAGTCGCACGGTCTGAGATGGGCAGCCAAAATATTATGGCAGCTTCTGCCGATCCTGATCCCCAACCGAGTGTCGTAGAATTCAGATATCGCTTAAGCACCCATCGCAACGCCTTCGCGTTTCAGGCTTGCGGAATAATATTATTTCCCGGGGTCCTTGCACTGGGTTCCTGAGCGATTTCAGTCAGGCGGGCACGATCAGAGGTTCATAATCCTCATAAGCTCACCTGCAGCTCGGCGCAGCACAAAGTCCTTCATCCCCTGCCACCCAAAAATACTGTTGCATGCCTCGGATTTTTGTTCCACGCAACATCCCCCGTGGTATTCCTGACGGGGCGCGCTGCATCGACCCGGACTGTGGCGACTATCATGATACCGAGCTCGCCCCAAGGGAGCGCCTTCCCGAGCTCAGCGAGTATGCCATCGTCAAGGTACCATTTCGATGGAACAGACGATTCAAGATGCTCAACATTTCACATGATGCAGTGCCCATCCTATGGGACAATTTCTGGAGCTTGGAGCCTGCGCACGCACCAGCCGGTTGACATTCAACGCCTGGGCCCCGCTGCACGCCGTCTTCCTTTCATCCGCTGCGATGGCCCTCAGTGCAGCCGTCGACTGCGCGCCAAGCATGGCAATCGGCGGTGCCATCTCGAAAGGTGTATCAACTGCTGCAATCTCGAAGTTTGCCCTGCGACGGGCCACGGCACACCACATCTGCTACCAGCGGCGGCTCCTGTGATTGTTGAGATCTTTCTCTCAGTGGGTGGGGAAGGCAGGGGAGAGGTACGTACCATCTCAGCTGTGACGATATGCAGCTCTTGAACCGTTGCATTGCAGTCGCAATCTGTCTCCTGTCAATTTCCGGTCCATGGCGGCTCCTTCAGCCTGCGCACCTTGGTCTCCGTCCATACCGTCAGTCTGCAACTGCACAATGTTGTGCTCAGCTCCATGGAGGTGTTCGACGCCCCGTGTGACGATTGGAAGCCCATCGGTCTGGACGACGAGGTGCAGCTTCGCGGAGCCCGTACTGTCTTGCTTCGTGCACAGCGCCGCCTCCAGTTTCCGCTGGTCTACACTGTGGATATGGCTCTGGGTATGGATGCGTGCAGCAACCGCCCAGCGGGTCAGTCGCTCAAGCAGGCCTTCCTCCGTGCCTTTCCGCCCCTGCTCTACACTACTGCAGCACGTACCTGGAAAGAAGCACCGGCGGCGGTGAAGCAGGTGTTTGTCGACGCTGGGCATAGCCGGGATGGCTTGTGGATTCAGCTGGCCGGGCAGGTGGCAGCGTGCATGCATGAGGTCATAGATCTTGATTAGATAAGATAGGCTCCAATCATGTGATTGCCAATAGTACGCTGCTTCGAGTTAGCCCGCCCCTATCTCAACAGGCTATATAATCTGACCCCCAGCGCTTGGACTAGTATTTCTCCCTTGTTCCCACCATGGCACTTGAGCCCGCTCCCGAGCTCGTGCATCCCGCTCCACCCCAGCACTTTGAGCCCGCTCCCGAGCTCGTGCATCCCGCTACCCCCAGCACTTTGAGCCCGCTCCCGAGCTCGTGCATCCCCCTCCACCCCAGCACTTTGAGCCCGCTCCCGCGCTCGTGCATCACGTTGAACCCGCTCCCGGCTTGCCGCACGACCCCAGCACGAGCCCGCTCCCGAGCTTGTGCACTGCCCCAGCACTTTGAGCCCGCTCCCGAGCTTGTGCGCGCAGCGATATATCATATACTTTGTCATCCGTTAGCCAAAGGTTTACCTCAATAAAAGTAACTTATCATCTGTAAATTTTGGTTGACCGATGGTATTTCTTGACACCGAGCGACGTAAACAAGCGGTGAATATGGAAATGGAAAAAGTGAAGCACGGACAAAGGGAAATCCTTATGAAGTAGTTACATGGTTGAAAATTATGTGTGGACGTTGTAATATGCACGCAATTCGTCTACCGTAAGCAAATTGGCCCATGCTAGCTCGTTCCAACTCTTAGCAACTTTCAGGTACTCCCGCTTCTCCCTATCGGTCACAAGAGTGTTGAGACACCGTTCACCGGCCGCGCGCCAGCGGAACAACCCCCCCGCGGTGTAGAATGTCCAAGAGCTGCGGCTCTCGCCTGGTCGCAACGGTGCATTACCGTGGGTGATAAGCGCGGACATCACGAACAAGATATCTCCCGGGCGAAATTCAAGTACCAGGTTTGGCTCCTTCATGATGAAATGCCCGGATGTGCGGGCGTCGTAGTCGCCAAACGCCATGATAACACAGATACCTTGCTGCAGGTTCATAGCGTCACGATGGAACACAGTCGCGACCTAGAGCAATGCAAATGTACATTAGACATGGGACATTACAATGCGACGCAAAGTCCCGTCAAGACTCTACCATCGCGATGTGGAAGTGTAGGTACCTGCGGGCCGAGGTTGAAGGTCGTCGCCGCAAAGTAATAATTAAAGTCGTCCATGTCGTCGCCGTCGAGGCGGAACGCACTGTTAAGATCGAGGTCTTCGTTCAACTGTCGGTAGGCCGCCATAACCTCCGGGAATAGATCGTCCGCACAACCTGGAAGCAACATAAGAAGATGTCCAGCGACAAACAGCCCGACGCACTCTGCATATGCTTAATGACCCGGCGGACATGCTCGTTCTTGAAGAACGCTGCCAGGAGACGACGGTTGCGCGCCTCGCGTTGCGTGGGATGACGAGCCCCGTCGCGACCAATGTCCGTAGAAAAAGGAGTGGGCTTCTGCAGGGGAATGAGTACAGCACCTGCCAGAAGAATTGTACGCACCGTCTGCCCCCCTCCGAATGAAGTTCCAACCTGACATTTTGCAAACGCGCCGCGCGAGTTCGTGCTCGCGACGTTCTCCTGGTGCTGGATGTCCAGCTCCTCACGCAGCTGCACCAACAGGTCGCCTGTCTTCTCCTGCGATTCGCGCAGACCCTCCGCTTTGGACACGGTTGCCATGGCCCCGAAGAGACGTCCGAACT
Organism: Auricularia auricula-judae; assembly: GCA_002092955.1. NCBI lineage: Eukaryota > Fungi > Basidiomycota > Agaricomycetes > Auriculariales > Auriculariaceae > Auricularia > Auricularia auricula-judae. The sequence goes on from NCVV01000109.1 coordinate 38,879, forward strand.
TGTCGGTGAGCAAGATGCCGCTGGAGAACTTGAGCACATAAAAGCCCAACACGACGGAACACTCACTTGTCGTTTGAAGGGACGTATAACGCACCGCCGTCGACGAGCTGTCGTACCATGGGCGCAACGTCAGGGTGCAGGACTGGCTTCTTCGGGCTGCTGGACGACGACGAGCCCAACTGTGACTCCCGGTACTTGGACGGCGCGGTGAAAACGCTCTTGCCGGTGACATGGGCCTTCACGTTGATGTTGGCCTCGATGTGCACTGCCCGCTGAAGGACTTTTGCAGCGCGAGCAGGCTTGGCCGCAGAGTTCGCGCGCTGCTTGGCACGGTGACGACGGGCGCGTTCGACCTGCGCTGGGGTCTTGGGTTTGGGATCCTTGCTATTCGCAGCGGGTTGAACAGGCTGCGCGGCTTTGACGCCCTTCTTCTTGCGCGAACGACTCTTCTTGGCATTGGCAGTGGGCTCAAGGTCGCCCGCGCGCGCCAACTTGCGTGGACGGTCTGAAATATCGGGCATAAGCACTGAGTGAGCAAGAGGATTAGAGCTGCGACGTACCCTCTTGAAATATAACTTCCGCCGGTGCGGAGGCACGCTTCTTGCCCAACTTGCCTACGATATGCGCGTGAGTGTCCATGAGATTGACGCAAGTAGATAATACGCACGACGCTGAGTGTAATGCACAACTCGCTCCGGAGCCATAAGAATGCGACGGCCGTCTCCAAGCAGCATATCCTGACCTGATGGGCGTGAGCATTACACGGCAGGTGGAACATGTAGGAGCATGAGCTCACCGTTGCGGCTCCTGGTCGACTTGGTGCGCTGAACGTGTGAAGCCGTGGTAGCGTGGAGAGGTGTATACTCGGCACGCGTCGTCGCGGACAGGACTTGTAGCTCAACGAAGGGCCGATACTTGGGCAGCTGGACGGGGACGACAGGGGCGACTGTAACCATGTAAGTTCGAGTCCAGGCGTCAATGGACATCGTACATGTAGCTGCAGATGGCGGCGCATGGGCAGGAGCTGTCGGTGATGACAAATCAGTATATGAGCCCGACAAGCCGAAGCAACATACCATTGTCGCGAGAAGCGATGCGGCGTGGACCAGCGGTCTCACGAGGACCAGCGGCAGCACGGTTTGCGGTGCCTGATGCACGTCAGTAACGTCTGGGAAGCGGGCGCTAAGATGTGGCGCACCCTTGTGCTTGCGCACCGGCGGTGACCAGTTGTCGTCACTGCCCGACTCTGAAACTTCGTACTCGGATCCCGAATCCTCGAGGTCTGGTGGAACGAAATCAAATTTGTCCTCGGGCATGAGTTGCGTTGCGAATGCAGGGTCGGCGTGGGGGTAGACGTCGCGGGCGGTGAAGCCGTCAAAGTCGCTGATGGTACTGGCCCGAGACACAAGGTCGAAGTCTGCGGAGATAACGGGCATCCCGTCAACGACGCGCCCGTTGCGAAGCTCCATGTCGTTGGTGCGAGGGAGTTATTGACTCGGGCAGGACGCAGTATCCCCTTATATATGGCTGCGATACGCATCGCGCGCGAGGAGTCGGATTTCGTCGGCCCGCGCGCTTCAGGGGACGGAGCATGATTTGTGAATGCCGTCTAAAGTGGGCCGCAAAATTAGTACCACTACAGGTTGCCGGCGCCAGCTTACACGGAACTGCATACACAACGGTTTTGTCGTGATGTTTTGCCCATCAAGTCGCGGACTTCGAGCGCTTCTGTGTCTCGGCATATGTGGCCACAAAACTGATCAACGTTCGACACGGGGTTTGGGGTCTCCAGGATATGCGGCGGGCCAAGAACATCACCTGCGATCGGGCTGATGCCCACGAAACAGGATCATGGGAAGCTCGGCGCTCGCCAAACAGCAGTAACGATCGCGTCGAGCGTGAGAAGGCATTTAATGGATGATCTGCATGACAGTTCCGGGCGCGACCACGAGATATACCAACGCATAAGAGAGCCGTTCACCCCCAATTTCCCTTCATGGCTAACGCAAATTGCCCCGCAATGCCCGCCCTCACTTCGTCCTCCCGCATCCCAATCACGGTATGCAGAACCATCGGGCTGGGCGCGAGATTGGGCTAATATCGATAGGTTGGGCATGTTCGGGCTGCAACGGACGTCACGAGCCGTGTGAGTCGGTTGGTTGCAGCTGACGTGTAGCTAACCCACATACACAGCGCGCTCTGCTGGAGGGTGCGGATGAGCCTGTTGCACACGGCTCGCCATACGCCTCGGTGTGTCGTTTGCCGTCCCTGACCATTACGTTGAACTGACAGTTCACAGCGCAAGCGCACACGCACCGCAGCATCCAATCCACCCAGCAGCACAATCGACATCTCGTCCGACTCAGGCGAGGATCAACCACCTGCACCGTTGCGCAAGAAGGCTTCGAAGACCGTTCGTGCCCGGGGGCGCACACCCGACATTGTGATCTCCGACGTTGACGAGGCACCGCGCTCGCCAGAGCATTTCGGCTTCGAGTTGATCGATGGTATACTGGTGGAGATGGACACGGTAAGTGGACGAAGAGTCATCAAGTCTTACATCGGTTGCTCACCATTATCGCAGGACGACGGTGTTCAAGTGAAGAGCCATCAAGCTTTGGCCAGCGATGAGGTTAGCTGGCCTGGTCATTCTGTATCGCACGGACTTACACAGACGGCGAGCGCAGGAAATCGATCCTCAGCTGACGGCGCTCTACGAAATGGTATGTTCATTTGTACTTCCTATGAGCCGAGATCTGACGCACGTCGGGCAGGAGGTTGACGCCCCGGCTACTGAAAAATGCAAGCTCGAATTGAAGAAAGCGCGACAGGATCTGGAGAAAACACGACAGGACCTGGAGGAGGAGGTATGTACATTCACAGTCGAGAGATATACATCTAATTCATAGTACGACTTCCAGCGCGAAGAAATGGAAGCTGTGCGTGGGGCCCAGCTCTGCTTCTGCTTTCGACGTGTCCATAAATACTATGTGTTAGTTCGCGGTTATACGTCTAACTTATGTACTAACTCGATCCACAGCTTGTCGTGCGGGCATGGACCTGTCCATCTGAGCTGTTTGCAGACGGCCATGGCGACCCACACAGCGCGCATGATGGAGGCACGTCCGCCTATCTTGCTCCCCCCCGAGTGTCCGTATTGTCGTCAAGTGATGGCCAGCGGCCCTACGCACGTGTGGTCCATGGATGCTGCATGCGCGCGCGGTAACACTGACGATGATCCGGACACCGCTGAAGGCTACGACACTACCTGGCTCACGCGCGCCGTGTGGGGCGACAAATGGGACAACTTTGCACGCCAGCCGCGCCTTCACATCCGCGATGTTCCACCGCTCGAGTTCATCCCCGCTGCAGCTGCACCAGATGACCCCGCCGACCCAGATTATTACCCCAGCGACAACGAATATGAATACGATGACACCTTCGACGACAGCGACCACGACATGGAGCAGCAGGCAGCGGACGATGGCTTCGAGATGCACGAGCTCGTCGTCGAGATTCCCGTGCCCCTTGCGTTCTTCAACAGCTTCCCCCGTGTTCTACAACTCGAGCCGTCCGTCCCACAGGCGACCATCGATTTGCTCACTGGGGGCGAGGATGAGTTTGCGTGGGTCGACCAGTACAAGGACGTACTCGACGGTACGAGCGGCGACCCCGAGCGCACGATCCGGCAGCTCATGGACGCTTGCCGCAATGCCCGGCTCGAAAAGCTGACGCGTTACCTCCCAGTCCTGGAGCAAGGCATACTCGTGGATGGTGACGACGCGCCCGGGGCCACACGCCTGGGCCAAAATGTGCTGGACCTGCTGACGGGTGGTGAGACGGAGCTGAGGTACACGGTCCTGCGAAATGCTTACGCCGTCGATGGCGACGTGCCGAAGCTCACGGACATGCACGACAGACTTTCGGTGCATGTTTTTGAACGGATCGAGCTTTTGCAGCCCTATCTGCCGCTGCTGAACATAGAGAACATGCGGCAGCTCCCGCCGTATATTCGTCGCGACGCACACGGGGCGCTGCATATTGTCCCTGAGTAATACATTAGTATGTGTCCATGCCCTATATACACGATTACCGTGACCGGCCGTGGTGCTTGAGCACTCTCCAGAGCTTGCACAGCTGGCCCGAGCCCGTACGCCAACGCCGAGCCGCCTGAGTCGCCATGAACGGGTCGCACTGAGATGCCGGATGACAAGTTGCCGGTGTACACTTAGATGCCGGTTGACCGCCGGGCGCTTTGGACTTCGCATTTTGAGCCAGTTTCGAGCATTCAGCGATCTTGACTGGGTCGGTGAGCTCACGAATCATGAGCACAAAATTAAGTACCTACAAGAGCTTGGGCGGGCACGTTGCCCGAGAGCCGTGCAACGTGTGTCGTGGCTGTACGCTTTTTGCCAACGGCCAGAGGAAGGAAAATGGAGATAGTGAGCGGCGTCCTCGAACAAGGATAATTGACGCATATACACCTTGATTTCTCACGACACGATACACGTTGCACTGCACTATACGCTCTCTACTACACGCTCTCACGGGCTGCTCGTTGTCTCGCTCATCTTGCGCGTCGCCGCTCGTCGCCCGCACTCGTCGTCGCTCGTCGCCCGCGCTGCCCACGCTCGTCGCTCATCACCTGCACTCGTGGCCTGGCCCGCGCTTAAGACGTCCCCGCACTCGTGCCTGTAAAGACGTGAGTATCAGAGATGCGCATCGACCTGCGCCTTACGGTGTTGCATCGTCAGATACTTCATTGCGAACGTCAGATCGTAGGAGGATGGCCCGCGCTCATCGCCTGCGCCCGCGCCCGAGCTCTTCGCGTCGCCCGAGCTCGTCGTGTGGCTCGCTCGTGTGGCCCGCGCTCATCGCCCGCGCTCGCGCTCATCGCCTGCGCCGCCTGTGCTCGCGCTCGTCGTGTGGCTCGCGCTCGTCGTGTAGCTCGCGCTCATCACCCGCGCTCGCGCTCGTCGTGTAGCTCGCGCTCATCGCCTGCGCTCATCGCCTGCGCTCATCGCCTGCGCTCGTGCTCGTCGTGCGGCCCGCGCTCATCGCCCGCGCTCGCGCTCATCGCCTGCGCCTGCGCTCATCGCCTGCGCCGCCTGCACGCCCGCGCTCGCGCTCATCGCCCGCGCCCGCGCCCGAGCTCTTCGCGTCGCCCGAACTCGTCGTGTGGCTCGCTCGTGTGGCCCGCGCTCGCGCTCATCGCCTGCGCCGCCTGTGCTCGCGCTCGTCGTGTGGCTCGCGCTCGAG